>KN818226.1:791907-848782 GCA_000827485.1 Amanita muscaria Koide BX008
CCTCCATGTGACAATGTCAGGGACACCGATCGATAAGTTGTCCTGTAAGGTTGTGTTTCTTCAAGAACGCGTCGAAAGCAGTTGGGTTGTCATGTACAGAGGATCTGTTGGGGAGGCGTGGGCGGATAACGACTGAAGGCAAGATGTCTGCGCAAGGCAGTTCACGCCTGCGCGGATTCCAGAAAGCTTGGTATCACGAGCGGGCTCGCGTCGGTATGTCCATGAGAAGGCGTGATGCGAACTGGACCCACAGAATGAGCAGGTGTAGGTTCTCTTTTGAATTTATCTCGCAACTATCGTCATCGGCTGAGAGAAAAGCTCCGGAAGTGGTATTAAGACTAGTCTTGACGCTACCAGCAGTGGTGGTCCTCGCTGTTGAAAAGTTGCTCCGTGCAGCGAACAACGACACGGAGAAAGAGGCAACGTCGCTTACTCCCCCAAGAGTGGGGTTATTGCGATTAGAATGCAGACTACGACTCGATACGCTGTCACCATCCCTAGTGGTGTTCCTAACACGTTGCGCTGCATCTCTGGGAATTCTGCCTGAGACAGTAATGGCTAGTACAGATTATATTCATTGAAAGACTCATAGGACCGACTTACCATCAGTAATTTGCTTGATCGCCCATTTTCTGAGATTGTCGGAACCGCCTTCTTGACAGATGTTGAGCCACCGTCTACGAATTCGCGCCAATATATCCTACTGTGCCTGCTCCGCCTGTATGCGTACGTGCGACGTACATAGAAGAACGGACGGAACATGTGTCTGAGATGAAAGTTCAGATGTGGAACGTGTAGACAAGCTCGATATATCTCACTTGATATACCATGGGTGCAGTCTTATCGTTCACGCCTCGAAGGAGCGATTTCATGATCCACTCCACCTCCTCACCACCCTCAAAATGAGCACCGTCGTTCTCCATGATTTCAAGCCAATCAAGCTGAGAGAAGCACGTTTCTGGATGATTGCACGACACTTCATCAACACCGCGACGATAAGATCCGACTCTCTGACGACGTCTCCCCAGGGACCGGTGATGGGATTTAACTTCACGAGAGCGTGCTCGGCTGCAAATAATAGAGGAAACACGTTCTCGGGGTTGTTCGCTTGTTAACACCTTTCAGAAGGCTCTCCCTGAGCCTTTTTGGGGAAGAGAAGCAAACTCCGAAGTGCACCCCCTTGGTATTTCCTCGTGGAGGGTATTGAGAGAAAGATACGTCGCGGAACGAAGAATGGCGGCGAATGCAGTGTTCAGATCATATTTCCGGTTTGAAGAGAGTCCCTGTATAAAAGAATCCAAGTGTAAAATGCAAAGAAGCGAGGGTAAATGGCGGAGATGGAAGCGACAATGTGAATGGCTCGTTGCTGTTGTTGTTGTCGTTGACGTTTTGTTGCGGTTTTGGTTTTGAACAGGAAAGTAGGGTAAGGGCAACGAGAGACCAGTATGAACCTGTGAGAGAAGAAAACGGCTGTGGTATCTTCGTGCGGAGATGAAGAAAAGTTGCCAACGGACGTCCGAGTATAAACGTGAGCGCCACAACGAGGTCCTAGCGAATGCGAGCTTCTTCTGTCACTGTTACTTGCCCTTGTTAAGTCCGCGAAATGACCCCCCTAGAGCATCAACAATGCTCGTCACCCCATCGCAATATATTGACTTGGCAAAAATGTTACAACTTTTGATCTGTTTTGAATGCACATAGTGTGGGAAAGGAGTGCGGAGTTCCAATCCAAGACCTACCTGTTAAAGCATGTAATTGTTAACTCGTAAGTGACCTGGATTTCACATCTGAACTAATACCCGGTGTCATCGACCACAGATAGCGTGTTAAAGCCAAACTATTTTATTAAAGGTTATAAAATCAAGCCTTTTGGCAACGGAGAGGACGATCCCGATAACACCAGATTCTTCCGCATTGTCAAACTTTTCCCTCGAGAGACTTATCAGTATATTGAAACTTGGGAAGATGCCGATGGCAATTTTTCGCTGGTACTGGTCCTCGAAGATGGACCTGACAAGGAGGGACTGGAGAAAACGCCTATGCCCCCTTTTGACCAAAGGGGGGCGGCACAAGTTTTAACCCCGGGCATTTGGCCTGTATTTTAGGTTGACGTTGATGTCGCAGAATTCTGCACGAATAGTTAGGCCGCGTCAATAAATAGACCGGGAAGTACACAAACCCGTTGGTACGATGAAATCAGCCAGGATAAACGGCGACTGATTGGCATTGAACGGCCTATAGACTTCATTGAATCCCTTTATAAGGTTGCGGCCAACCGTTGACATATAAGAAATGTCTGTCCGTCTCAACCGATGGCAAATTTAGATATAAGGCCCTTCACTCGGACAGATATCGTGTCATGCTCGCTTTGGGACTGAGAATCTTGAGAGATCCCCCTTGCAGCGAATCTCTCCCGTTGAACACGAAAATCGAGGGTCAGCTCGACCGTGTTATACTAATACACTGACCTCCATGTAACAATGTCAGGGACACCGATCGACAATGTCCTGTAAGGTTGTGTTTCTTCAAGTACGCGTCGAAAGCAGTTGGGTTGTTATGTGCAGAGGATCTGTTGGGAAGGCATGGGTGGATAATGACTTCCATGAGAAGGCGTGATGCGAATTGGACCGCAGGTGTGTTCTCTAGTCTTGCTACAAACATGGGCCTTTGATATTCTAGCTGCGGCAGATCAGGTATTCCCTTTAATTGTGACGATGTTCTTGCCACAAGGAAGGGTTTTCCGTCGTCGAGGGGCGTGTTCAAGTGGTTCAGAAGTGCCCCCTCTGGACGCATATGATGCACACCACAGCGGAGGAGTCGCTGGGGGGTGCTTGCCTGAAAAGGCGACTTGCCGAGCCGCGAGTGATGAAGGGGGACCTCCAAGTCTCGAGCTGCCTAGGTGCTAATAAGTCCTTCAGTTCTTGGTGTTTCACGTCCCCGATCATTTCCCCTAGCTGAAGCGCATAGTATTGGACGGAGAACTCGAAAGGTTGGCAATGTAGTCTTGCCTCATGCGAATGTCGAGGAGGAGGACGGCCTTGAAGTTCTTGACTAGGTCCTCTCTCGTATTGAAGAACCCAAAGTGCGCGCCCCAACGGGATGCACAACGTAATCGTAGAATCTAATCAGGCTGCGGGAGGCTTCTGACCACTCAGCGAGGGTGAGATCCTCTTCGCGTCCGTACTGAGTTTCAAACTTTCAACTACGTCGAGGATCTTGGCCGAGCTTTCCCTCTGGTGCCCGAAATTCAAACGCTGATCTTCGTGGTGGGTAGGACTGGGCCCTCTCGGTAAGGTTGGCGTTTGTACAGAAATCCAGGAAGTTTTTGTCTGCTATCACGGAGGCCGCAACCGTCCCAGGTCACAACCTTCCTCCGGATCTCAACCGACACCATCACGTACTGCTGACAAGCAACGTTTATATGTCCCTCACGCTCTTTAGAATCGAGTCCTCATCGCTGCTGTCGCTCTCGGGCGCCTCCCTGCGGCGCTTCCCGAAAACCTTTTG
The DNA here is from genome assembly GCA_000827485.1 of Amanita muscaria Koide BX008. Classification (NCBI taxonomy): domain Eukaryota; kingdom Fungi; phylum Basidiomycota; class Agaricomycetes; order Agaricales; family Amanitaceae; genus Amanita; species Amanita muscaria. The sequence continues at coordinate 795,415 of KN818226.1, forward strand.
AACCAGGATTTTGCGGAGTTGGGAGAGAGGGTAGAAACATAGGCTTTCGCCTGTTGTGCGAGATAGTGCTAGGGAGAGGTGGAAGCTGTGTCTTCCTCGGGAATTGGGATCAAGGATTCGCCTGAGGAGACTCGGCCAAGTCATGTCTCCTATATCATATACCCGTTCTCCAATTTCGGCAAAGTCCGTCACTTTCCGTATTTACAAATTTTATGACTTTACATAAATCGTATCGTTTCGCCCCTGGACGTGGCTAGCAAGTCTTCGTGTCCACTGTCGGCCTCCTATGTTAAAATACAGGCAATGAGGGTGTAAGCAAGTATGTATTTCAAAATACAGAACGATCGAAGGCTAGGTCGCCCAAAATCTAAACGCCTTTACCTTAGACAATATTCGCCGCGATTCCCGTTCCTTACGATCCGACTCAAAGCGCTCGGCGTAAGTCTCCAATTGTTTTCTGAAGCCCAGATTTGGACAGACAATGGATCGTTTTGATTGCACACATTCAAGTGCTTCTGGCGCATTCATCCCCTTGGTTGCTATAAGGTATGCGCACACCACGGTCGCGCTACGGCTGATGCCCATGAGACAATGAACCTGTTGAATGTCACAACTTGTGGGGAGGAAGGCTTATAACAGGTGCAACTTACGAGGACGACATTCTTAGAGTTCTCCTCGAGGGCGCCATTAATGAAGCTGGTTGTCTTATCGAAGTGATCGAGCAATTTCACGCCGCCAAGATCTTGGACCCTTATATGCAACTTATTCTCGTCCTTGATAAAATCTGGCAATGTGATGTCGTAGTCCAAAACGGAGACGACGTGCGTCACAGCGAGGCGGGAAAGTTCTTGGGCGTTACTGGCGGTGGGGTAATCTGTGAGATACAGACGAGGCACTATGCAGTGCGCCTCTGTACGGCGGTCTCGTACTCTACCGGCGACCTGGGCTAGATTATAGGTTGGGAAGGCCAACATGATGGTTCAGGATTGCGGGCGGCTGGTCCTGATTCCTGAATCTATATGGGGAACTGTGAAAAGCATCATGCATCATGTCGAGTCAATGTCAACTTGCTGTGCGTCCATAAATATCAACGACATGCAGATAGTCCTTGAAGCATATGCGTTTCATTTATACCCTACCTTGTTGCTGCTTTGAATTAACACACAAGTTGAAGTAGACAGCGTGAGCCTGAGCTATCTATTTATAGCCACTGCTTTCCAGAATGTGAAGGCGAGCATGTACAGTATCAGGCATTTGTGATAACATGTTCTATTGCAATCGAATTCGGTCCTACCATGGTGGTATTTATGCCGATTCCTCAGCAGCCACCTTGACGCCGTATTTTGTAGGATCCGTTCCATGGTGTGGATGGTTGACGAGGTTAAACCTATTTTCGTAAGAACATTAGCTCTTGTTCAATTTTGTCAGGGAGATTATTACATACATAGGGAACGCAGCTGCAGGTGTATGTCAGGAAAAAAGTGTCATATTTTAGAGATTCGATGAGCTTACAGAATTTGAGCTGTGAAAAAGCCGAGTTCCTGTATGCTGACCCCTGCACCCATTGAGGTTGGAATGACTCTCCGTACAATGGCTTGCCATCTTTCGCTCGCTGGCTGAGTTCCTCAAGGTCAAGTAGTTCTTCACGTTTGTTCTCGCTCCAACCCCAGAATCGAGCTGACGAGGAAGTTAATTGTTGTTGGGAACGCCTGCGATAATTATTCTTACCACTTGACCGCTGATACGCGAGCAAGAACCCCCCAACGAAGCCCAGAAATCCACCTAATCTCAAAGCTGTTCTCATCCTGAGCTTAGCAGGATCAGCCATTTCTGTTCCGGGATTGTCAATAACTTCTCTAAGATTTGTCAAGTTGGCATACCCCATAAATATAGAGCTGAAGGGAATGCAGCCGTTCCTGCGGCCCAAACTGCATAATCAGAGGGCCTAAAGTAGCGAACTACTCGAAACGCATGTGGGTCTGCGTCAATGAGAGGATACGGTGTTTCGGTGACTTTTTGCGGCATTGTGCCAACGAACTTTCGGGCCTCTTCGCGTTGCACAGGACAAGGGGTCACGTGTTCCTTCATTTAGCCTGCCCTGAAGTTCCCTCGCTCGGTGCCACTGGCCGCGCTCGTTCTTGCCCTTGTTTAGTTTTCAAAAAGAACAAGAGCATCCCGCCTTCATTCCTCGTAGTGCGTTTCTAATACCACCATGAGTGCCATTCGACATGATAGACGTGGATTGCGCGCGATGCAAGCCTCACCCTACACACGGCCAGCCAAGAAATCGGTGAGAAACAACCAAATCCCTTTCTTTTAACCTCACTCATTAGTCTCCAAGTCATGGAGTTTTTCGACTTTGCTTGGGTTTTTGAATCCACTACGGCTTGGTAGCTGGAACGATGACTCTGCGTCTGAGGGATCGAACGAGGGTTTACCTATTTCCTCGACCTCTACGGATGTGGAGGATTTTAGTCAGTCCACCTCAAAGCAATCTTTGGTCAGTCAAGTAAACAACCCGGCACTTAGCATGCTGCTAATAATATTGATGCTCTCAGCATAACACAATGCAAACCGACCCCAAACACTCCCAACGGCTGCTTGACCCCCCACGAGATCGACGTTTCCAGCCACCCACGAAGACTGCGTCTGCACAGAAACAATCCGTTGCCGCTGCCTTGAGCCTTGGTGATATCGATGATTCTTGCCCTACCAAGAACATTGAAATAGTCACCAAATTTTTGGAAGAACGCGGTGGAAACCCGATGAGCAGCGTAGAATTAGAAGGAGTGATATCCCTGCTACGCAAAAGTGCACAACGTCGGTGACAATGATTTTTCCGTCGCTTCCTCACTGATTTTCGTCCAGCTGAAAAACATGAACCGTTTCGGTTCTCTTTTAGTACATCTCCAACACCAGGGAGAAGCAACTCTCCAGATACTGTTGGCACTGCTTCCAACAACGAAACTACGCAGCAGCCCCGGAAAATGATGGCGAAAAACCCCAATGGCGTATATAGGTGGCGCGGGGGCGGCAGCGCCCGCTCAGCCCGATCTCGTAATCGTTATGCTTCGCCGGCGTTCGGTCCTTCAAGGAGTGTTCCAGACAAATTGATATTGAAAGATAATCCGGCATCGGGAGACGCAGGCAGGACAGATAATAAGCGCCGGCGGATCAATGACGATGTCACCTCATCCCCGCCTACGAAACTGCCGGCTCGCGTCAACGGTCCTACTGCAGCTCAACCTGCGTCATCCGATACTTCAAATACGATTTCGCCACACAGTGCTAACTCGCGCCAGGTGAATGGATTAGGCGCACAGTTGAAAGTAAACGGAACAACCAATAGCACTTCTATCTCTCTTCGTGCACCAGGTTTGCCAAAGCCAACAACACCAGCTGTTCCTTCCCCATTGCGCCAAGCGTGGTCAGGCTCGTCTTCTGATGTATCTACCAGTCCCGTGCAAACGCCACCAACTCCGCCGAAGCCCACTAAAGCAGCAAACCTCATGGCTGAGTTAATCAAGGAAGCGACTCAGCCAAAGAAGCCTGACGTCAGCAATCCCTATCAAACCGCCAGTCCTGTGAAGATTACTCCCTCGGCGTCAAAGCCGCGACCCAAGAGAACTCGCCCTAGCAGATCGACGCAGATGGAAGCCACAAACACGACAGTAGATGGTGAGATGAAGAGCGACGAGACAAGGGTGGACAAGATCACACCGCAAGCTATTATTGAAGCAACGTTACCCAAGGTTTGGTCTATTGATTGTCTAACGTGCTTTGTTCTCATTGTGAGTTTAGGGTAGCAAACGAGCACGTCCCCCTGCCCATTTCGAAAAACCAGCTAACTCGGAAGCGATTCCAACTGTAGAATCAACTAGAGAGGATACACAACTCTCATCTACGAAGGAAAGCCGAGAGTCACCCTACACTGTCGAAGAGGTGGACGAGGATGAAGATGCTAGGTCCAGGGTTTCGAAGAAACCCAAGCCATATCTTAATGGACGTGGTATCCCTTCAGAAAGACGTGACGTACCCATTGTCGAGCAGGTAATAGATGTGGAGATGAACGGTGTCAACGAAAAGCCAGCGCCAAGAATAGCACCACCTCCGTTGATCAGCCCGGCTACCACAGCACCGTCCAAGGGGATTTTCGGTCATAAGCCAAGTTCAATCCCCAAGGAGCCAAGTAAGCTGCGATTCAGCTACCAGCCTGAAAATCCGGCATCCCAAGCTCCTTCCCCTCCACCTCCTGAAGTTGCTTCTGAAACCAAAGCGGAGCCGCTTCCTACACAGATGGCGATTGCCAAAGCTGCAGATCCAAAAGCAGCTGCTCTCGCTCTCCCAACTAGTTCCTTGCCAGTCTTCACATTCGCTTTCGCTGCTATCTCCACAATAGTTCCATCCTCCGACGAGAAATTGGCGCGTGAACAAGCGATCTCAAGAGCGGAGTCGTCTCTACCAAGGTTCTCGTTCATTTCAAGACCCGAGAGCAATCCGCCAGCACCCACAATTGCACCTGTCCCTGTCCAAGCCTTTAATTGGTCTGCAGTCGGCATTAAACCTCCGCCCACTGACGGCGCTGGTGGAAACTGGGAATGCTCGACATGCATGTTGTCAAATCCGCCCACTGCGGTGGAAAAATGCACAGTATGCGATACGCCTCGGTGACTGCGGACAATTTCATTGAACCTTGCTGTCACGTTTTTTTCACTTTCATGATTCTTTGATTTTATCATTGTCGCATACGATGTCCGTTATTACCAATACTTGTACATTTACCACACGATCCGGATAGTATAGTGGAAGCAGGCGAAAGACATCGCAGCTCATGCCACTCCAGCCCGTTCACGTGCGTCTATTTTGTGAAATCCAAACGCCGTGCGATTGAACGTCCTTTCGGTTCGTCCACTGGGGAAGATAGTTTGCGTTTCAACCGATTATTTTTTGCATGTACTCCAGGCCCTGTCGCGTCTTTCTCTACATTGCCATTCAGATCTTCTAGCGGTCGCGATGCTGCCACTTGTTTAGCGCACTTAGGCAATTTGGATGGATGAGTGGGGTAAGGAAGGCCAAAGAAATAGGAATGGTAAAGCGCCTGTCGGAGAGGAGTGAGTAGAATAAAAGAGCATACCTACCAGAAACAAACCTCGCGTGCACTGATGCGTCTTCGTGGCTCATACGTTAAGCATTTATTCAGCAGGTTAAGTGCATCAGCACTAGCAGCCGTGAACAAGTCTCGTAGTGATGGTTTTGGAAACTGCCCGACTGTCACATAGTCTGGAAGTTTCATATATCCCTTGAACGACCGCCGTCAAATAACCCTACAAGCTGCACCAGCGAGGGAAGCTTACCGGCCATTCTTCTTCAGTTGGAGTGCCCAACGCCCGAAATGTTACTTTGAGCTGATCCATGTCACTCTCGCCAGGGAGATATGGCGTTCGTAGCATGAGTTCTGCAAAGATACAGCCGACGGACCAAATATCGACTGCTGAACTGTAGTATCGACTGCCAAATAGTAATTCTGGTGGGCGATACCATCTACGGTGGCTGTAAACCATGTAGAAGCGGTTAGAACAAAGATGGGTACAGACCGAGTGATGACTTGATTCGTCATTTTGAAGCCAGGATCGGCAAAGTCTCGTGCGAGACCAAAATCAGCAATCTTTAGTTGTCCGTCAGAAGCAATGAGCAAATTGTTCGGTTTCAGGTCCTTTGAGCATATGGTCAGATCAGCTAGCGACTCGAACAAGACAAAACACACACGGTGAAGAATATGGTTGCGGTGGCAGAATTCCAAGCCACGGAACGTCATGGCCATCCAACTTTTAATGTCTGCTGGCAGGAATACAAGGGATCTGTCCTTGATGATCATCTCCAAGTCTGAGTCTAGGAATTCGAGCACGAGGTTGAGGTTCATCTTGGAGGAAAACACATCCAATAGCTACCACAAGTTCTTAGCATGATGCTTGAGGGTCAAATGGAGAGGTTAACGTACCTCAATCACGTTCTGATGCTTGAGTTCTCGCAAATACTTCACTTCACGAATGGCAGACATGTCCAAACCATCTTTGAATTGTCCAACTTTTATCTTCTTGATAGCGACTCTCTTTCCTGTGGCGGCTTCGTGTCCTATAGCATTTCTTCAATTAGCCGTGCTTTAACATGTATAATAACAGACCGACCTCTGTAGACAACGGCATAGGTACCTTCACCTGCTTTTGAGTCCTTTATCCTGAGAAGAAACTCGATCAGCGCAAGGGCGAAGCGGGTGGCGGGATATGTACCATCGTTTTTGACGGTCCAAATTGGCTTTCTCCACGACGTCCATCGGAGTAAGCTCGCGTCTAGATGGATAATAAGCGAAAGTGCCCGCAAGAGGCGACGCCGCAAAATGGGGTTGCAGACAAAAGTCCTACTTTACATACTTAGGCCACACGAAGTACAGGAAATATTTGCCCACGTGATTCTGAGCTACGCACTATCCTTTGCCACTTACATACTTACTTCTCATATATGCTTCTTACAGCCTATAATTCAGATTCATTACCATCTAGCATACAGACAATATAATACATATTCATTTTAATGAGTATGAACAACAGAAGGCAAGTTTACTACTAAATATAAACACCCAGTCATTATCGATTATCATCCAGCGAGATGATAGTATCAAGTAGCTAACAACTTCCTGAGACAGTCATGGACCCACAGAGTTCAAACGTTTTATATTTAACACTTCTTGTCAGTACTATACTACTACCACCGTTACTGTAAAAAAAAAGTCATCTGCTAGTTATCACTGATAGGAGTGAAAATCCAAGAAACTCTGTAACGTATCAGGCCACGGCAACATCAAACGACAACATTTCCCGTATTCGAAAGGTGAAAACAGTATTTTGATTTATCGAATATGCGCCCATGTTGAGGTTGCGTGAGAACGCTCTCGAACATGGTATCAAACGTGTGTGAACAAACGGTTCAGCTGAATATCCAACGATCCATTGAGATTTTTAGACACCAAAGGTGTGTTTTCCTGTATACCATGGTCTCTTAACTACCTTCTAATGGATGTTTTCTTACTACCGACACTCTGTTGGTCATTTAAATGTTCAATATATCAGAAGTAACCTGCAGACCCCTGTTCGGCACACTTGTTGAGGAGGATGGTGAATCTCTACGGCGCTCTGGACGTTAGTCATTCAGCCTCGGATGAAGAAAGCACGTAATTTCTATGTGATCTATGATTCTAGTGATATTCAACCCCCGTACAGTCCGTAAGGCATATAAGAGGAAGGCATTAGAAACACACCCTGACAGGTTGGGGCCCAGTGCATCGAAAAGCCAGAGAGAAAATGCTCAAACCCACTTTCAGAAGGTAGAGCTTTCAGACTAACACGTAGCTCATGAATCATGGAGACCGACTGTTCATACGCGAACAGATTCGTGAAGCTTTTGTCGTACTAAGTGATGCAAACAAAAGAAGGGTACGTATCAACCTCACGCTATTGATAACTGTTAACAACGATTTTAGGCCTATGATGCTAGCCTAGCGACGCAGACGGGAAGCGAGAGTAAACCCTTTCACAAACCTGATTGCAAGGCGTCCGACGAGCAGCTCAGCAAAATGCGGGATAGGACTGAATGGGCCCAGCAACAACGAAAACGCGATGAGGAACGCATAAACGCAATGAGAGAAAAGGATAAACAGGCAAAAGATGAGGAAAATAGGAAGGCGAGGGAAGCCAAGATGACCCAAGAGTTTGTGCAGGACTTGTTTGCTGTGAATCCTGAGTGGGACGAGCGCCGAAAACGTGTTTCTCAGGTGCGTAGCTACTCTTGTGAAGAGAGATGTCCATCCAGATAATCATACATGCTTCAGCAAACGGCGCAACGCGAGAAAGTTAAATCAAGGCAATGGTCATTACCAACCTAACTTGGATAAGTTTATGATGATCAGGTAGATACACGGATACTTCATTGTACTTCACTTTCCTTGTATTCACATCATTCAGAATACGGAGCTTCCGGTGATAGCGCAAATGGCATACCTCAGTAAACACCCAAGGCATTCAATCTGCTTTTAGCTATTCTACCGATGTCATCGATGGCTCTTGTCAGTTCTGCTCGCCACGCGTCGCCGTCAATGGCGACGGGCTTTAAATCAGTGATTACTGGTTCGACCGTTGACAAGGAGTGTTGCAGGCCAAGTACACCCTCCAATTCCTCCATGATTGCCGCTCTGGTTCTGCCGTTCACAAAGGTTATGTATCGCAGACCTGGGTATACGACCTCGTAGCATGCATTCAAATACGCGAGGCGCTCCAATACTTCGGGAGGAGTAGGAATCAACCCTTGAGCGCCCTGCTCCTTTGCGCTCAAGTTTGACAAATGTTTGCTTTCGCCGATTCTGGGATGGCCCGAAATGAATTCACTTTGGGATACCGTGTTCCATGCCCCGATGTGGTGAAGCGCCACATCTATGAACTCTGGGTAGGTCGATAATGTTAATCCTTCACTAAATGTTGCGACCAGCTCCGGCGTAAGGCGCGAGGTAAGAATGGGCGAGTGTTCGAACAGGATAGTTAATGCGACTGCGAGTGGGGAGTCCGGTTGCGATGAGCTATTCTGCACATCCTGCACAGATGGTAGAGAGGCCATGGAAAACGGTGGCCTAACAAGATAAGGCGTGTGAATATTTCAAGCGGCTCCTGTCGATCAATCGTTTAAGTACTGAATTAACCCCGGGTTCCCTGCTTCACCATGGTCCAAGCAATGGAATTGCGCTGGGGAATAATATCTACAGGAAACATAGCAACTGCCTTTGTGAAGGTGAGCATTTTCTATCTCGTAGTGCATCCTATCGACCATCTCCAATTCCACCAGGACTTGCTGGTAGATCCAAAGACGTACTCATCTTCAATTAACCTCCTGTTCCGTAGCTTATTCAATTCATAGGCGGAATGTGCATGATGTTGCGCACAGGATCGTTGCGGTAGGCTCTCGCAGCCAAGATAAGGCTAGGGAATTTATCGATGATCATATTGGCGGTAACGCCGGTGTTAAAGCTTATGGATCCTACGACGAAGTCTACCAAGACAAAGTAAGTGTTTTTTTCATGTGCCACAAGCTTCGGTAACCAACAGTCCTACGACAGGAGGTCGATGCTGTTTATATTGGTATGCAACTATTATGACTTTGAGACCAACTTGAGACCAGCTAACATTCTGATTCAAGGTACACCCCATACCTATCATTATCCAAATGCTTTGGACGCGATCAAGGCGGGGAAGCATATCCTTTGCGAGAAGCCCGTGACCTGCAATGCAGCAGAATTACGCTCCCTCTTGACTGCTGCTAAAGAGCATGACGTATTTTTCATGGAAGCCATGTGGACCCGGTTTCAACCTCTAACCATCGATATCAAGCGTATCATTGACGAGGGCTCTCTCGGAATGCCCGTCACCTTGCACGCGGACTTGTCGGGTGACTTTGATATATATAGTGGGAAAGGCTTTTAGAACCAAGTTAGCTTGAACTGACATTGAGGATAGACATTCCGAAATCTCACAGGATATTGAACCCAGAACTGGGTGGTGGCGGCCTACTTGACCTGTACGTTAGGCAGATTGGCATTTCCCCCCTATTGATTCATTGGCTTATCCCTCAGCGGTCCGTATCCCCTTGTCTGGGTATGTCCTTTGCTATTGTTGATCTCGGCACTGTTCAATGGAAAACTAGGCTATAATGGCGTTGTATGAACACCCAAAGAATAATTTTGCCAAGCCTTCTAACATCACTGGCGCAATGCTCAAGACGTCTCTCACAGGTGTAGATTGCAACACCTCTTTCACGGTCACATGGGCGTCCCGGAATTTTTCTGCCCAAGCCGTCCTGAGTTGCAGCATAAATGCGACGGCCCACGAAACTGGCGTGGTCATCAAGTTCGAACGAGGTGCTATCAAGATACCTTCGCCTATCTATTGCCCACCAGAGTTCACTATACAGTACCACGGTCCGAATAACGTAGTTGTCAAAGAAGAGAGGAAATTGTATCAATATATCGGTCAAGGCTGGCATTTCCAGGCAGACGAGGTAGCGCGATGCGTACGGGATGGAAAGAAACAGAGCAGCCTGTGGGGTCATGACAAAAGCCTCCTGGAGATGGAGATCTTTGACGAGGTATGAACAATTTCCGTATTCAATTCGAAAGGCTGACCATGTTTCTTACAGGTCCGTCGTCAAGGTAATTATGCTCTTCCCCCTGGCGTGGAGAAGGTTTTGTAGGATCGTCACTGTGACCAGTAATATGACGTACGTAGTGATCAATTCACAGCACTTCAAATTTCAAATTTCAAACACTCTGTGCAACCGAGGGTAGAGCAACAACCGATTCGATGGGTGTATCGCTTGATTAAGCTTGATCAATGGTTCCTGACACCTGTCAAAATGGTCTGAGTGCTCCATGGAAATAGATAACGCAGACGTTCAGTTTCATTTGTATTGAACCGAATGTTCAAACACCCCGTGGGAGAATATTGTTAACGCGATGAAGAGTCTAGGCCAAGATCTAGAAAGGTGATGTGTTCTCAACAATAGCGAGACGCCTATTTACAGCCGTTTGTCAAGGAGAAGAACTCGGTCATCTTGCAGATGACCCTCTTCGAGATGTCCGGGGAATGCAAATGCACAAACCCTACCTGGATCCTGGCTGAGGTAAGCAGCCCATCACAATATTTTGGGGATTGCATCACTGGACTGATCAGTACTGGGGTGAACAATTCGGTTGCTTAAAACCTGCTTCTCTCTTTCGAACTTCCATAGATTCTCTTTCCCTTTCTCATCTGTGTCCCAAAAACTTTCCATGTCAATATACGACCATTCAAAGGTCCAACACTTTATCGGTGCGCCATTGGATCTTCTGTGCCCCATCGATCCTTCGTATACTAACGTCGCGCGTCACGGGCAGGTGGTAACTCCCTCGACAAAGCACCACCAAGCAATGTTCATGATTTTGTCAACTCTCATGGTGGCCACACTGTAATTACCAAGGTATGGTTCTGATCTCTCTAGCCGTACACGAAGTCTAATTGTGTTTTTGGCAGGTCCTCATTGCCAATAATGGTAATGATATATCTCCATGTTACGAATCTACTCTGACACGTACTAAGGTATCGCTGCTGTCAAAGAGATTCGTTCCATTCGCCAATGGAGCTACGAGACATTCGGACACGAGCGTGCCATTGAGTTTACCGTGATGGCTACCCCTGAAGACTTAAAAGTCAATGCCGAATACATTCGTATGGCAGACCAATACATCGAAGTTCCCGGAGGAACTAACAATAACAACTATGCCAATGTCGACCTAATCCTTGACGTCGCCGAGAGAGTCGGAGTCCATGCAGTATGGGCTGGTTGGGGTCATGCATCGGAGAATCCTCGTCTACCAGAAAGTCTGGTAGCCAGCAAGAGCAAGATCGTGTTTATCGGGCCGCCTGGGAGTGCGATGCGAAGCCTTGGTGACAAGATCTCTAGCACTATAGTCGCGCAACATGCGGACGTCCCTACTATGCCTTGGTCCGGGACAGGGATCACGGACACTATCCTATCCGAGTCTGGGTTTGTAACTGTACCCGATAAAGCATATGCGGATGCTTGCGTAAACAATTTTGAAGAAGGGATGAAAAGAGCCGAAGAAATAGGATACCCGGTAATGATCAAAGCTAGCGAAGGCGGAGGGGGCAAAGGTATTCGCAAGGTAGAAAGCCCTGACGCATTTAAGAACGCATTTTATGCTGTCGCTGGAGAAATTCCTGGTTTGCAATTTGCTTGCAAACGTTGGTATTATTCTGATCTTGTACAGGCTCTCCAATTTTCATCATGAAACTCGCGGGTCAAGCGCGGCATTTAGAAGTCCAACTTCTCGCCGATCAATACGGCAACGCAATATCTCTATTCGGGCGCGATTGCTCTGTACAACGCCGTCACCAAAAGATTATAGAAGAAGCTCCTGTTACGATCGCGAAAGAAGAAACATTCGAACAAATGGAGAAAGCCGCTGTTCGCCTCTCGAAATTAGTAGGATACGTAAGCGCAGGCACAGTAGAATGTAAGGCGTCTACGAAAGTTTTCCCGTGAACTTTGTCTTGATCGGAGCATGCAGACCTCTACAGCAATGCTGACGACGCGTTCTTCTTTCTTGAACTCAATCCCCGATTGCAAGTAGAACATCCTACGACTGAAATGGTTACTGGAGTCAATCTCCCAGCAGCACAGTTACAGGTCGCAATGGGTATCCCACTGCACAGAATTCGAGATATTCGGCAACTGTACGGCGTTGCCCCAAACGGCACTTCAGAAATAGATTTCGACATGACGAAGCCCGATTCCAATCAGCTTCAAAGAAAGCCTAGCCCTAAAGGTCATGTAGTCGCCGTCCGAATCACAGCAGAGAACCCAGATGCAGGGTTTAAGCCATCATCAGGTTCTTTACAAGAACTGAATTTCCGCTCAAGCACCAACGTATGGGGCTATTTCTCTGTGTCTACGGCTGGTGGCCTGCACGAATTTGCCGACTCTCAATTCGGACACATCTTTGCGTACGGCGAAGATCGTGATGAGAGTAGGAAAAACATGATCGTTGCGTTAAAAGAACTAAGCATCCGAGGCGATTTTCGAACCACGGTCGAGTACTTGATCAAGCTCCTCGAGCTGGAGGCATTCAAAAACAACACTTTCACTACAGGCTGGCTTGATTCTTTGATTAGCAACAAGCTTACGGCTGAACGCCCTGACGCCACCTTGGCTGTTGTATGTGGCGCTGTTACCAAGGCATACTTGGCTTCCGACGGTTGCCGAACGGAGTATTTGCGCATCTTAGACAAGGGACAAGTTCCAAGTCGTGATGTTCTCAAGACTGTGTTTGGCATAGAATTTATCTACGAAAATGTCAAATACTCATTCACGGCAGCACGATCATCTGCGAACATATGGACCTTGTATCTGAATGGTGGGCGAACTATGGTTGCTGCGCGACCCCTCGCAGACGGTGGGTTACTTGTTCTGCTTGACGGAAGAAGCCATTCCGTCTATTGGCGCGAAGAAGTCGGCGCGTTGCGAGTCATGATTGATGCGAAAACATGTCTTATTGAACAAGAAAATGACCCTACCCAGTTGCGGAGCCCTAGTCCTGGAAAACTCGTTCGCTACCTTGTCGATAGCGGAGACCATGTCAACGCAGGTGACCAGTATGCGGAGATCGAGGTTTGAGCCCCCATCAAAAGTTCACACAGTGACGGCTGACTCGCCACGATAGGTCATGAAAATGTATATGCCGTTAGTTGCGTCAGAAGATGGTATAGTTCAGTTGATCAAGCAGCCTGGCATCTCACTAGAGCCTGGTGACATCATCGGCATTTTGACCTTGGACGATCCCGCTCGCGTTAAACATGCCAAACCGTTCGAAGGTCTCCTCCCTCCCATGGGTTCTCCTGGTATTGTCGGAAGCAAACCACATCAGACACTGAACAGGTGTCTTAGCATCATGTCCGATATCCTTGACGGCTTCGATAACCAGGCCGTCATGGCTTCGACTCTAAAGGAGCTCGTCACTGTTCTTCGCGACCCGACACTTCCGTTCTCCGAAATTTCTACCATATTATCGTCACTGTCAGGTCGCATGCCGGCCAAGCTCGAAGAGGGCGTGAGATCGGCATTGGATGCCGCAAGATCAAAAGGACATCACGACTTTCCGGACGTCCGACTAAAGAAATTGCTCGAACACTATGTCCAAGATAGCATCCTGCCCCAAGACCGTACCATGTTCAGAAATTCACTCAGTTCTTTATTCGACGTCATAGACAAATATCATGGTGGCTTAAAAACGCATGAGGTTTCGGTAGTTGCAGGCTTGCTGGAAAAGTATGGTGCAACGGAGAAGCTCTTCGGCGGCAGTATCGAGGCACGCATTCTGGCCCTTCGAGAACAACACAAGACCGACCTCGATAAGGTCATCAGCCTGGTACTCAGTCACATTAAAGCGCAGAGCAAAGCGAAGCTTGTTCTTGCTCTGCTAGACCACGTGAAGTCGAGCTCCTTCAACATATCCAACCCGGAAAGTTGCTTGTATAAAGCTCTTCAAGATCTAGCTGCTCTGGAAGCAAAGTATGTTTACTTTCTCGTTGTTCTGCTACTTCGGTGTTAAATTTAACCTCTTCTTGTAGATCGTCCACGCAAGTATCTCTGAAAGCCCGAGAAGTGCTTATACTTGGTCAGATGCCCTCTTATGAGGAGCGTAAGGAACAGATGGAGAAAATTCTCCAAAATTCAGTTTCCAATAGATATTATGGAGAATCTGTTAACGGTCCAAGGTAACAGTGAAATCCCTCTATATGCGCTTTACCTTACGAAATCACAGAACTCCTGCTGTTGAAGTGCTCAAAGAGTTAACAGATTCACAGTATGTCGTGTATGACGTCCTTCCCGCGTTTTTCACCCATCCCGATCCTATCGTGGCACTCGGTAAGAATATGTGTCTTGATTCATTCGAAATCTAATTATCTATGTAGCTGCCTTTGAGGTTTACGTTCGGCGAGCATATCGTGCTTACAATCTACTCTCTGTCGACTACGAAGAAGGAGATGGTTTGGATGACGGTGAGATGCCTCACATTCTTACTTGGCGCTTCAATCTGGGACGGTCGCACTCACCGCCCGCCACGCCTCAACTTGGTGTCGTGTAAGTAAGCATCGCTTTGCAAAGAACGCTACTCAACATATTATCCAGGCCACCACGAAGAACCGCTTCTGTCAGTGACTTGACATATTTAATAAGTCGCAATCAGTCGCAACCAGTCAGAACAGGAGCGATTGCCTCGTTCCCTAACCTTCTTGCACTCTCACGAGGATTCAACAAAGTCGTATCTATGCTGCCCGAATTCAATGAACATGAATATCGAGAACGCTATGGTTCGAACAACCAACCTCCGAATGTCATTAACATTGCTCTCCGAATCTTTAATTCTCAAGATGACATGCCGGAAGATGCATGGAACAAAAGTATCCAGGAGTTTCTCAACGCGCACCGGGACATTCTTACGAAGCATGGCGTTCGACGAGTATCGGTCCTCATCTGCCGTCGAGAGCATTATCCCGTATATTTCACCCTACGGGATATGGGAAGTAGTTGGAGCGAAGAACAGGCCATCCGCAATGTCGAACCTGCCCTTGCCTTCCAGCTTGAGCTCAGCCGACTCTCCAATTATAACCTCACACCCCGCTTTGTCGAGGCGAAGCAAATCCACATATACCATGCCGTTGCTCGTGAAAATCAATTGGACAATCGCTTCTTCATCCGTGCATTAGTTCGTCCTGGCCGCCTGCGGGGCTCCATTACTATGGCTGAATTTCTCATTTCTGAAACTGATCGACTAGTCACAAGCGTGTTGGATGCTCTCGAGGTAGTCAGTGCCCAACAGCGCAACGCAGACTGTAATCACATATTCATAAACTTCGTCTACAACCTTCCGGTCACCTATGAGGATGTCCTCGAAGCTATTTCCGGCTTTATTGAACGGCATGGAAAGCGCCTCTGGCGTCTACACGTAACGGGCTCTGAAATCAGGATTGCTCTCGAGGATCAAGAAGGGAACGTAACGCCATTGCGCTGTATCATTGAGAATGTCTCAGGATTCATCGTTAATTATCATGGCTATCAAGAGATCACTACCGACAAAGGCACCACCATTTTGAAATCCATTGGCGAAAAGGGACCGCTGCACCTGCAGCCGGTTCATCATCCATATCCCACGAAAGGCTCGCTGCAACCCAAAAGATATCAAGCTCACTTGGTCGGCACGACCTACGTCTATGACTTCCCCGAGCTCTTTTCAAAGGCTTTGCACAATGTCTGGCTCAAGGCAAGGGACAGCCATGCATCTCTGGTGCTTCCCAAAGCCTTGTTGGATTTTAAAGAGCTTGTGTTGGACGAGAACGATCAGTTAACCGAAGTGGATAGAGCTCCAGGTAGCAATGCGTGTGGAATGGTGGCTTGGGTGTTCACTATAAGGACACCTGAATATCCGCTGGGAAGGAAAATCGTCGTCGTCGCTAATGACATCACATACAAAATTGGTTCATTCGGTCCCATGGAAGACCAATTCTTCTATCTGGTAACACAGTATGCTCGCGACCAAGGACTTCCTCGAATCTACCTGTCTGCCAATTCCGGTGCTCGAATTGGCTTGGCAGAAGAGGTCCTTCCCTTATTCTCCGTTGCGTGGGTTGACAACGAAAGACCCGAAAAGGGAATTGAATACCTTTACCTTACTCACGAGCATTACCTCAAACTGCAGGAGAAAGGTAAAGACATCCTGCATACCGCGCAAATCGAAGTGGAAGGCGAGCGTCGCCACAAGATCGAATCTATCACCGGGTTGCAAGATGGTCTCGGAGTCGAGTGCCTGAAAGGTTCTGGCCTTATCGCCGGCGAAACATCTCGCGCCTATGACGACATTTTTACAATTACGCTCGTCACTGCCCGCTCTGTTGGAATTGGAGCATACCTTGTCCGCCTCGGTGAACGAGCCGTTCAGGTGGAGGGACAACCCATCATCCTTACTGGCGCCCCAGCTTTGAACAAGGTTTTGGGGCGGGAAGTGTACACTTCCAACCTTCAGCTCGGTGGCACACAGATTATGTTCAAGAATGGTGTATCGCACTTGACTGCAAGCAGCGACCTGCAAGGAGCAACCCACATTTTGGATTGGCTATCCTATGTACCTGAATTCAAGGACGCACCACTCCCGGTGCGCGAAACTCCGGATAATTGGGATCGAGACATTGGCTATATGCCACCAAAGGGGCCCTATGATCCACGTTGGTTCATAGAAGGCAAGAAAGACGAAAACTCCTCAGATTGGTTGAGCGGTTTCTTCGATAAAGATTCCTTCCAGGAGACCCTGAGTGGCTGGGCACAGACAGTTGTTGTTGGTCGCGCACGTCTAGGTGGGATTCCCATGGGTGTAATTGCAGTTGAAACTCGAACAATTGAGCGCATTGTTCCCGCCGATCCCGCCAATGCTACTTCAGTTGAGCAAAGGATTATGGAGGCTGGCCAAGTCTGGTATCCGAATTCAGCGTATAAGACTGCGCAAGCGATCTTTGACTTCAACAGAGAAGGACTGCCCTTGATTATCTTCGCCAATTGGAGAGGATTCTCTGGCGGACAGCAAGACATGTACGACGAGATTTTGAAGCAAGGTTCCAAAATCGTCGATGGCCTCTCTAGCTATAAACAACCTGTGTTCGTTTATATTCTCCCCAATGGCGAACTACGGGGCGGTGCTTGGGTCGTTCTTGATCCTTCTATCAATGCTGAACAAATGGAAATGTATGCTGATGTGGAAGCTCGAGCTGGTGTTCTGGAACCAGAAGGCATCATCGAGGTCAAGCTACGCCGTGATAAAATCCAAGTTTTGATGGAACGACTTGACTCCACCTATGCAGCACTTAAACGTGATAGCAACGATCCTTCAAAAACTGAAGAA
This sequence comes from Amanita muscaria Koide BX008, assembly GCA_000827485.1. Classification (NCBI taxonomy): domain Eukaryota; kingdom Fungi; phylum Basidiomycota; class Agaricomycetes; order Agaricales; family Amanitaceae; genus Amanita; species Amanita muscaria. The sequence goes on from KN818226.1 coordinate 812,960, forward strand.
GAACGATCCGCATCGTCCACGGCCCTCGGTAGGAGAGAGACATTTTTGCAGCAAACCTACAAACAGATTGCCTTGCTATTTGCTGACCTTCATGAGTGCGGCCGTTATCCACTCAAGCTCTTACTGAGAACTGACGTTTTCACAGTCGCACTGGACGAATGGAGGCGAAAGGCTGTGCTAAGGCGATGGTATGGCGCCAAGCGCGCCGCCATTTCTATTGGGCGGTTAGGGCTCGTGTAGCTCGTTCCCGAGCACTGAAGGCCCTCGCCGAAGCCAGCCCTAGAGCTTCTTACGATTATCGAACAAGGCTTTTAGATACGCTGGCGTCAATCCAGCCTGAAGCTAGCTATCGTGAGATGGCGGAAGCTCTTGAACAACTAGACCTGACGCAAACATTGAGCCAACTGCGAGCCGACCATCTTGCTCGTCATTTTGTTGAACTTGCAAGAGAAAACCGCGAAGCGACCTTAGATGGATTCACGCGCGTTGCAGATACCCTGAGCGATGAAGAAAAGGCTTCGTTGATTGCCATATTGCAAGCTCCAAAATCACCTGGTCAGTGATGTGCTTATTATGAAATGGTCTGTCTGACTGCGATGTAGCACCGCCCTCTTCTAATTGACTACAAGATTACATTGTCGTGTTGTATTTCGTCGCTGTAGCAGTCGCATTGTTGTCGTAGAATCATTAATTTTCATGTACAATGACATCACTGACCCGGCATCCCCTGCCGCGGCCCATATCTGTGCGTTGTTGATCAAAAGCCTGCCCATCGTCTTTAGGCTCGAAGTAGCGAAACAAATGGGCCATTTCGTGACTGTCGCAACGTGAGCATTCACTGGCTGATCAGTTCTGATTATTCACTTCATCTAAGCTGGTCCGTCATTACCTGACCCCCTGCTACATATTTTTGAAGCATAGACAGCTCATTAAATCAATGGGCTCTCGACTTCGATGTAAGCCAAGTAATCAAAGAACAGATCCACGGCTAACTCGACCCGACGCAAGGGTAACCTTGACCGGATCCTGCAAAGCATACAGATGGCCAAGAAACGTGGTGCGACGTTACGAGTTGGGCCGGAACTCGAAATATCGTAAGGAAGGGACGCTATTCCATGTCCATCACTTAAACATTTTTCAAGAGGATATGGTTGTCTGGATCACTTTCTTGAGGGTGAGTATTAGCGCTATAAGCTGTGTCAGATATTTCTCTAACCATGTGCAGGTGATACAGTACTCCATTCATGGGAGGTACTCGCCAAGATCCTGTGCTCCGATGCGACCGTAGGCATCGTATGTGACATTGGGATGTGAGTCGTCCGAGTCTGGGCAACACAGATATGAATGTACTTATCATTTATAGGCCTGTAGTTCACAAGAATGTCAGATATAACTGCCGTGTAATTTTGCACGATCGCAAGATCCTACTTATTAGGCCGAAAATGTGGTTGGCAAATGATGGAAACTACCGCGAATTACGCCATTTCAGTCCATGGAAAAAGCACCGCCAATGGGAAGACCATTATCTCCCAAGAATGATCCAAGCTGTCACCAACCAGGTATATGCGTCCTCTCCTTTGTAATTGACCTTTGGCTAATGCTTTCGTAGACCAAAGTACCATTTGGAGATGCTGTCATTAGTACTATTGACACATGCATCGGTGTTGAATTATGTGAAGAATTGTTCACCCCGGCGAGGTCCCGTGTCCTCGCTTCGTTCTTTTGTCAGTGGCTCACGTTATATTAGTCCTCACATCCTCATGGGGCTCGATGGAGTCGAGATTTTCACTAATTCTAGTGGGAGCCACCATGAACTACGAAAATTATATGCTCGAGTAGAACTCATAAAGGAAGCTACTACTAAGGTAATGGAGCACTCGACGAAGTTTATTCTTGACACATGGACTTTATCAGCTTGGTGGCATATATCTTTATGCCAATCAACAAGGTTGCGACGGAGACCGCCTGTACTACGACGGGTGTGCCATGATAGCTGTGAATGGGAAAATCGTCGCACAAGGGTCTCAATTCTCCCTGGCAGACGTTGAAGTTGTTACTGCTACCGTGGATCTTGAAGATGTCCGAGCATATCGCTCTGTAAGCAGCAGGAATATGCAAGCAGCTGAAGCAGAAAGATACTACAGAGTTGAAGTTCCGTTTGCATTGAGCACGGGTAGATTCGAGCAATACGCAGAGGAGAATTCCGCAGATCTCGTCGCCACAAAGCCAGTGGAAGTTCGTTATCATAAGCCTGAAGAGGAAATAGCGTTAGTGAACTTTTCTATCATCCATTTGTGTTTTAATACCTAGAAGGCTTGGACCGGCGTGTTGGTTGTGGGATTATTTACGTCGCTCACGTACCCAGGGATTTTTCTTGCCTTTAAGTGGTGGACTCGATAGCTGTTCGACTGCTGTTATCGTACATTCTATGTGTCGTCTTGTGACTGAAAAGGCGCAAGCAGGAGGTACGTCGGATCACCCTCTTTTCACTTTCCCTTCAACTGGTTACTGTTAAAAGACGCTTTGGTCCTTGCCGATGCCAGGCGCATAGTCGGCGAGCCAGAAACCTCAATTTATGTTCCAACAAACCCGCAGGAATTTGCTAACAGAATTTTCCATACCTGTTACATGGGTACCGAGCACTCCACCGTAGAGACACGTGGACGAGCGAAAGCACTTGCAGAAGCTATTGGCAGGTTTGCGATGATTTGACTCATCATGGCCTGCGTATTGATTGCCGTCAGTTATCATACCGATTTGAATATGGACAGTGTTGTGTCTGCAGTGCAAAACTTGTTCTCATTAATCACTGGTATGAGACCCAGATTCCGCAGCCAGGGCGGCTCAAACGCGGAAAATCTTGCTTTGCAAAACATACAAGTGCGGCGTCTGCCAACCATTTAGGAAATGTGCTCAACAACTGGGTTCAGGCTAGATTGCGCATGGTACTCGCATATCTATTTGCACAGCTGCTTCCTTGGGTTCGAGGAAGGTATGGAGGATTGCTGGTCTTGGGCAGTGCAAATGTCGACGAAAGGTTTGTCATCAATACGATCCTGACTGTCATTAATCGTCTTTCAGCTTGCGAGGCTACTTGACCAAGTACGACTGCTCCTCAGGTCAGTTTCTTTAGAACGCCATTGTCTACAACTCGATACATGTTAACAGCCGACATAAACCCCATCGGTGGAATAAGTAAAACCGATCTTAAGAAATTCGTCACTTTCGCGCAAGGCGCGTTTAATTTGCCTATCTTGAATGAGCGAGTTTCATCCAATCACTTTCGAGGAGATCGCCAGACTTACGGTGCACTGCAGTTTCCTGACAGCTATTCCTACTGCGGAACTAGAGCCCATTACGGAAACCTATGTCCAGTCCGATGAAGTGCGTTACTTCTTCCTCTCTTCCTCTGCTTGTTTGATGCTTGTTTCAGGCTGATATGGGCATGACCTACGACGAGCTGTCCGTGTTTGGAAAACTGCGAAAAGTCGAAAAACGCGGCCCCTACAGCACATTCACAAAGCTTGTTCACGAATGGGGTCACTTCCTTTCTCCTGCACAGGTATTTGTGGCGTTTTTCGAGAATAGAGTTCTCGGGCTGATCCTGTCACTAGATCGCGGAAAAAGTGAAGCTTTTCTTTTTTGAGTATGCAAGGAATAGACACAAGATGACGACCTTGACACCTGCATACCACGCCGAGTCTTATAGTCCAGATGACAACAGTACGAGCTTTACTTCGTGCTTTTGGATTTTTATTTATTTCTTCGATCAAGGATTTGACTTGCGTCCATTTCTGTATCCCACGCGCTTCCCATGGCAATTCAGGAGAATAGATGAGCTGGTTGCTGCCCTACCTGATAAGTCGGGAACCAGTGTAGATAAGACCGACTGATGGCAGTGTAGATTTTCCTAGATTTCTTGCTACAAACCGATCCCCAGCGCCATGTACTACAAATTAAAGTGTTAGCTATGATACAAGATTCTCGAGTGGTATCAGATACAGCTATGTGCATTGCAATGCTTATGTTCGTAAAAATCGTGAAAATGAGTTTGGGACTGCAACCTTCTTCATGATAGTTGGTTCTGAAGCTGAATACAAGTTCCGTCAATAAATCATCGAGTAGGTGGCGCCTTTTGAGAGAATGATAAACTTACGTTCCGTTATACTTTCTTCTTTAACCTTGCGCTTCACACTTTCCATCACTTCATTAGCGGCAGTCCGATCAAAATCCCCCCGTGACTTCATGAGGCCATCAACGAAGGCAATGTTTGGGCCGTGGACTTTAGCAAACGACCAGTATGAGAGGAAGACAATGTCCTTAGACGCTTCGAGAAGTGAGAGGACCATCTCGAGTACTTCTAAAGACTTCTCTACTTCTTTAGATTGCTTGAACGACTTGAACAAAGTAAAGAGATCGGTGATATCCTGTTTCATCCTCTCTGCGGCAACGGGCATTCGAAGTTTCGGTGAATTTGCAACAGCGTTTAGATAGATGACCAGGAAAGCATCAATTATATCCTCCGTAAGGAACTCAAATAAAGTTGGATTCAAATATGACTGGAAGTCCGTCATGTAGTCTCGGATGGTTTCAACGATTTGCCGAATGGATCCATCGTACCACTGAGCTTGAAATAGGGTTTTGGTCACAGGCTTTAGATCGTTGAAGACGATGTCGATGAGAGTCTGTGTGCATTTTTTAGCTACGTCAAGGTAGCCGTCGATAGCATCGTTGAGACGCTCATTGATCTGGACTCGATACTTTTCCGACACAAGAGGCTCGAGCCGACCTAATAAGGCCTCGGCATAGTCGGCGGATTTGAGTTGATCATTGGCAAGGGCGATGCAGTACTCGACTAGTCCTCCAGCAACCTCTTCCGGTTTTTCGACCTGCTTCTTATTCTCGGACTCTACAAGCTTTACCCACTGATCTTGAATCCCTCGCATAGCCTTATTAGCCTCACCCACGACGCGAGCAAGAATAGCACCCTGGCCACTGTCTGTGGCAAGGTCGACTTGTTGATTTACCATCTGGAACAGGATAATAGCGCCTTGGGAGCAATACAAACCGTCACCGTCGGTCTCAGGGGGGCTTTCGCGCTTGGTGAACTGCTCAACCTCTGTCTTCATGAGGTTGGCAGACCACTCCTCGAGCTTCCGCACAATGACTTGGAGGTAGTCTTCGATAAGCTGCTGCTCTCTGCCGTCGAGCAGTGGTGGTTCAAGAAGCTCAGGTGATACATTCAATTCTTTCATGTTTTGCTTGTATTCCTTTAGCCAGTCGAAGAGTACGAGGAGAGAGCTTGCTTCTAAGTCTGACGTAGCAAGCCCTTTGATCACAATATTGAGAGATTGGTGGTATTCACGGATGTAGTGGGAGTAAATGTCGTAATCTGGAGGGAAACAAGGAACCACGTCGCTCTCGATGCGGATGAGGTCCTGGTAAATCCACTGCAAGCTATCCAGGAAACGGCGTGCATTTCCTTCGTGACTTTTGTATGCCTCGTCAAATTTTTCTCTGATGGAATCGGCGATAGCTTTCATAATCTTCGTCCTGTAAAGTTTCAATACTCGTGCGTTCGCCTGAAGTGATCTGAATTTCGACGCAGCATCCATTTTCGCTGCCTTCTTGACTAGACGAATCGCTATTGCCTTAATGAGCAATACAAGGTGAGCACTAGCTCTCAAGAGTGTCCTTTAGACGAACCTTCTCATCTTCCTTACCCTCCAATTCAGCGACTTTGAGCAGCCGAACGACAACGTCCGAATGTCCCGCACGGACATGATTTAAGACATTCTTTGCCAGTTCGATAATATATGCATCAAATGTTGCAATCACGCCATTTAGGCGTTCGAACCAGCGAGCTAGCGTCGAGCGTGAGCTAGGAGAAGCTTGTTTGGCCTCGTGCATAGTCTGGTTGCGAAAGCTCTCGAGTTGGTTTATGTGGTAGTGGATAATAAGGAAATTTGGTGCTGGCCCCAGAATATTCTCCGAGTCAGCAGCGAGCATGTTTTCGATATCATCAAGCCTTTCAGTCATTGAAATCAGGTTGTTGACCATTTCTTCAGTTGATTTGAAATTTCTGTGCACCATGGACACCTGTTAGGAATGTCTAATTACATGCAAGACCCGATGTGTCGAAACGCACTCGGCTGATCTGGTCGAAGGTAGGCACATTGATTTGGGGATCGTTGCACTCTTTCTCAACCGTGACCATCTCGTCTTTAACGGTTTGCACATTTTCCCTTGTGCTGAGTAGCTTTATTAGCCCTGCTCGTGTAGCGATTAATTGTTCTTTGACGCCGTTCTTGAGTCGTGTATCGATGGACGCCTTTTCTTTCTCTAGTTTCTTCCTGAAAGCGGCTACCTTTGCGAGGTCATCTGGACTTTGTAAATATTCGCCAATGGCTTGGGCGGCAGAGATAGCAGGTACGGACATGGTCGAGACAAAAGCTTTACATGTTATAATTATGTATCGCACGCGTCTTGCCCACTGCACGTGAGCCGCTGCAGTACAATAATGTCCTTGGCCCTCGCAACTCGGTCAGGTCGTGGTATCATTGCGACATCAAAGGCATTGAAGCCGCTTGCTCCCTTTTCCTCGACCGTGGGGAATCCCGCTGAAAATTGTGATGTCGTTATAGTAGGAGGTGGGCCTGTTGGCCTAGCACTCGTCGGCGCCCTTAGTGCGTATAGCGCTTACTCTTTGACGGCCATTCGCTCATCACCTTAGTTAGGTGCATCTGATCTCGTGCGCCAAAACTTACGCGTCGCGTTGATCGAAGCGAGCGACTTGTCAAAGGTCCACAACTGGTCAATGCCCCATGACATGTATTCAAATCGCGTCAGTTCATTGACTAATGCATCGCAAGCCTTTCTGAATGGTATGGCATGAACGACAAAGTGGGGGATGTGCTTCTCACTGTACTACTCGAAGCTATTGGCGCTTGGGATTTCGTTGAAACTAGCCGAACCTGTGCTATCGAACAAATGCAGGTGCTTGTCCTTTCAAACCATTGCCATACTACTTTCTATAAAGTCTAAGCACAGGTATGGGACGGTATATCAGACGCTCGTGTCACGTTTGATGCATCTGAGATGGGCTTGCCTAAACCTGACCTCGGAATGGCACGCCTTACCGAAAACCTGAATCTGCAGCGTGCGCTCCTTCGACATTTGAAGCACAACGGCGGCATTGAAATGTTGGATAATACCAGAGTCGACTCCATCGAAAGAGATACTGCGGAAAACGGCGGCTGGCCACTGGTACACTTGAATAACAACCGCACACTGAGAGCAAGACTACTGGTAATCTCTTTTTTACACTTGTATGTGACATTCTAAAGGCCCTGGAGGTAGGCGCGGATGGCTTCAATTCGCCCGTGAGATCATATGCAAACATCTCGTCTTATGGATGGCCCTACGAAGTGCAAGCGATCGTTGCAACTATGGTCCACCATCCGCGGGGCGCATTCGAAAATCCAAACAGGACAGCATACCAGCGGTTTCTGCCCACTGGACCCATTGCATTCTTGCCCCTCTCCCCCACTACCTCGTCACTTGTCTGGTCGACGAAGCCGCAGTTAGCCAAAACATTGCTCGATTCTGAGCCAGGTATCCTGACGAGTATGATCAACGCGGCTTTCCGGCTACCTGCCGTGTCTCTGCAATATTTACATGACCGCATCTTGGACGCTGTGAACTCTGGGAAACCATTGGTACATTCTGAGCTGACCGAGGAAATTCTTTGGAGGGAAAAATCGCATGCTATCGATTCGAATTCGACATATGCGTCTGCTCTTGACAGAAGCTCCACAGCTGATGTCGTTCCTCCAATCGATTCAGATGTAGTTCCGCCTCTAGTGACTGGTTTGCAACCGGGTACCGTTGCATCCTTCCCTCTCAGATATAACCATACAGACAGCTATCTCGGGGAAGGTGCTGGTGCGCGCACAGTGCTTGTCGGAGACGCTGCGCATACCATCCACCCCTTGGCGGGGCAAGGACTCAATCTAGGTCTCGCAGACGTGGAATGTTTAGGGAAATGTATTGACAATACTCTGCTACATGGAGGCGATATTGGTTCGTTTCCAATATCATCTTCTGTTAGTCGATGAAAGCTAACAATTGCTTCCAGGCTCATACACTGCCCTCCTACCATACGCACAAGAAAGGTACCTTCAGAACCACATTATGCTCTCCACTGTGGATAAACTCCACAAGTTATATTCCGCCGATGCGGCATCGGTAGTGTGGGCAAGGACAGTTGGTGTGGAGGTTTTGAATGAGCTGGATTCACTCAAGGCGGCTTTAATGATGGCTGCTGGTTCACGGCCAGGTTCAGGTGCTGCTGCAGGGCTTCACTCATCCATGGGCTGGGACCTAGCAGCAAAAGGAGCGGAGACTCTTGTTGCCGGGTCCCATATCGCGAAGATGTTTGGTAGTGCTCTCAATGATACGCTATCAGGTGCTTTGAGTGGTTTCGTGCAAAGGGCAACGAAGAACAAATAGTGCATAGTATAATACATCAAAGCATGCTACGTTTATGGTGGTATATATATACAACAAGATATAATGGGTTCATCGTCGAAGGATACCAAATAGATTAGCTACTCCAGAAGATGATGGTTTCTGTTGTGGTGGCGCTGGTGTATTGGGGTTCGAATGACGGTCATGTGGCGGGGGCGAAGCAGCACCTGTATGAGGAGGGGTGGATGTTCTGCCTGGTGGTTTGGTGTTCGCCTTGGAAAGATCAGAGGTCGAAACTCTCCTATTTCTCAGTGTTGGGACTGCTAGCAACGGCGGCACTTTGGTAGAAACAGGTTTGTTGAGTTCTCCCATCAGGCGACAGCTGAGTTACACACCATTATTGTGGTCGTTGTTCTGTTTGTCGGCTTGCTTTCCCTTGAAATTCTTGTCACCTTGCTGCGGCTTGGGCTGCAGTTCCGGCATGTCTATCTTGCTCAAATGAATTGTGAGGTTACTGGGGGGCTTGTACTTGTCCCTGTTCTTGTTGTGATCAAAATCATCCAGATTGATACGTTTCGGTCCTTTTGGCTTTTCGACGTCGTATAGGACATACTGATGCATCTCACTTTCTTCTCCCTGGCCTAGAACACATGTTCTCAGCTTCCTAGCTATTAGCAGACTGGAATGGATTTACTGTTTTTATGTCGGGTCCGCTTGGCTTCCTCCACTACCTGGAGTACCTTGGGCACTTGTTCTGCACCGGCAGATTTGACAGTGATGAAAAGCATGGCATCATCCTGCGCCTGATCAGAACAAGCCATCAAGCATGGGGGGAAATGTTACCTCAAGCAGATTGAAGCAATATTGAGCATAGTCAGCCACAGTACCCTCATTTTCAACCACTACTTCGTTGATTTCGCCACGCAATGCCTGGATTTCTGCAATCCTATCTATCCCAGTCTTTGGTGCAGGTTTGGGAGGTGGGGGCGGAGGTGGCATGAGGTCTGTGGCATTATTTGGCATCGGAGCAGGCAAGCCGTTTGTTGGGGAGGTAGCTAGTTGTCCATCTGACACCTTTCTGCCTTTTGCAAGTGCGTCAGACGGATTGATCTCGGCCAAATCTTGGAAAGTAAGCAGGGCGGTGAGGATGACGATCTCGAGACCTTTGCGATCTTGTATATCAAAGCTAATCATTCCATCTCTGTCACCTGGGAATAAAGATGTAGAACCACGAAGACACTTACCGGTTCAAATTATAGTCGAGAATCTGAACGCTCATCATTTTCGATTTCCCCAGTTCTTTCGCTATTGCCACCATGACTGGTGGGTCAGGTTTCCTAACCATGTAGCACTCTTCCTTCTTCCATTCATAGTCGTGACTATCGTTCGAAAAAGGTTCAATCAACTTGATCATGATATGCGATCAACTTACTCCTCCCATTTGAACGTCCAACGAAAGGTCAGCGTCCCAGCATGTTTGAGCTCAATCACGGTAGTTGGATTGTACAGTTCGAGGGTCTTGTGTTTGCTAGAACCTGCAAGACCTGCAGCTGTGGCAAGTAGCGCCTCTGACCCTGGATCTGATACGCGCAGGGCGCTAATTAGTATGGCAAGGGTATGCATGAAGCAAGGCATACCATATAGTTCAAACTTGTATGTCTGACCAGGAATGCGAACCCTCCGGTAATAAATTGTCTCATGTGGATCTGTGAGATTGAGGACACGTGGATCTTCTTTGCTCGGTGTAAAGTGGAGGGTAAAGAGGTTCTGGTCTAAACTCATTGTCTATGTTTACGAAGAGGATGGATGATCCAGTCTGATTGCTGTATTTATCAATCCAATGCGGCTGCGATCAGGTTGCATTGAGCATAGCCTCTACCCAGGCACGGTACTCGTTACATTTTATCAGTGAGTTTCACTGCAGGTATCTTATTAAGCTAATAATCTATGTATGGGCAACCATCGGCAACATCTAATCAAATAGCCAATCTGACGTCTGGGTAATCAAGTCCGTGTCCTGGGGAGATCGCGGTCGTTTCAAACAGGTCACAAAAGCAGATGAATAAACACGTACTACTCAAGTGTGTAATGTCCCACAACGCTTATTTGCCTCCGGTCGTACCCATACCCATAGTTGTCTTGAAGGTGTCATATATCCACCATTGGAAACCAGTCAAGGTACCAATCATGATAACCCTGGTTCCGAGTCCCTTGGTGCACAGATTGACAAAACCAACTTCATTGGCTATAGCGCCAAAGGATTTGCCCTTGTTCTCAGGCTTTCCGAGTTGGGAAACGAGGGAATCGGCGGGATGTGATACGATGGCGCAGACAACACCAGCGAGGTAACCGGAAGTGAATGTAATGCCAAGTTGGGTGGCTTGTCCGTAAGTTTCCTTGGGCTCAGTGAAAACATGAGTATAGAAGAGCTGGACAATCTTCTCAAAGAAGAAAAATTTGGCCATGGTGTAGGGAATCTAAAAAGCATTCTAAGCATGTTACTACGTGGGCATAAGGTATGAAGCTCACCTGACGGGACCAGAGAGGAACGAGGGAGCCGAAGGGGAAACGAGTGTCGGCTTTGGTCCTGCTCATCTCCTTGAGAGCAGCGCCAAAGGGGATGGGGAACGTGCCACTGGGGCTTGTCTGGATTTTGACCTTGGTCATCTCCAATGGACAAAGTGCAATGTCGGCGAAAACTTCAGCAGAAGCAGAACCAGCAAGCCAAATGGCAGGCTTATACTTTTGAGAGGCTTCCTCTCCAGCCAAGTTCGAGTAATAGTCCTTGAAAATTTCATATAGACCATATTTGAACATTCCCTGGAGGGAGTAGCCGACAAGGGTGGGACCGAATCCCTTCCATATGCCCTTTGTGCCCTCTTCTGCCACAAGTAATTTCAGACTTTGAACAGTGCCGGTATATTTCGTGGGGTTGACCTGTCAAAGTTTGGAGTTAGAAACAAAATAGCTATGTCGGAAAAAAGTTGGACGAACCTGCATGTTACATTTTGCGACATCGAGAGGCGTGATACCAGCATGGGTAACACCACAAGCAAGGACACCGCCAAGCATGCACTTGGCATAGTACGAGGCGTCATGGGGCACAGGGCCAGCAAATCTAGAATCCCATTTGCCAGTGAAGGACATGATGGATAAGAAGCAACTTGAACCAAGAGCGCGCAAGATGGGCTCGCTTGAAAAAAAGAGGCCAACCCCCGGCTTGTTCCGCGTTCCCGGCGATTACATAACCCGACCTTCGGTATTAGGCAAACCCATTGACATAAGCCATTTGATCTAGCCAGAGCTGCTTAGATATTTAACACACACACTCTCTCTCCCACTATACAGTTTACTCTCGTCCTCCATGGCCCCAGCTCCTCTCATACAATCTCTGGCACGCGACAATGCCCAACAATGGATGCCCAAGTCTGACATTGCGCCCAAATGGTCCTCCTTTACTTTTGACTCCATGAAGGAAGCATTGGCTGCATTTGCAGCAGGTGAATTTCTCATTGTCATGGACGACAAGGACCGGGAAAATGAGGGAGACCTCATCATTGCCGCTGCCCAGTGTACAACTGAAAAAATGGCCTGGATGATCAAGCATACAAGGTGTGTCCCACTGCACCCTATCTAATCATGGCCAACCCCTCCTGCAGTGGTTATGTTTGTATCGCCCTTCCAGGAGAGCGTTTGAAAGAGCTCAACATACCAATGATGGTTCAAGAAAACGAAGATCCACTTCGAACAGCATATGCCGTCACGGTGGACTATAAATACGGTACGTCTTTGCTCCTGTTCGCCTTCACGACCAAGGTCTCTTGGACACATTTTTGAACAAATGCTATCGTTTATCTCCTACTTTTCGTTTATCTTTCCACTCAACGACCTCCTGCGAAACTAGGGACAACTACCGGCATTTCGGCGCATGATAGGGCCCTCACCGTGCGGGCCCTTGCTTCCCCAACTTCGACGGCTGACGACTTTGTTCGTCCGGGACATGTTGTTCCTCTCCGTGCCCGAGAAGGCGGTGTGATTACCCGCAAGGGCCACACTGAGAGCGCCCTCGACCTATGTCTCCTGACTGGTCAACGCCCCGGCGGCGTTCTATGTGAGATCGTTAACGACGATATTCAAGGTACCATGGCTCGTCGTGACGATTGTCGTGCGCTCGCCGACCGCTATGGAATCAAGATGATTAGCGTAGAAATGATTGCTCAATGGCGCAAACAACATCCAGAGAGCATATCTTAGCACCTGTATTATAATGTACCCTGGTTTGCAAGTAATGTCCCATAGAGCATGTATTCTACATTCGTGCAACGCTTGTCGTATAATCGAAGTCGAACCCTGATATCTTTCCGAGAGAAATACCCTGGTCTGATCGCTTGGCTGGATGCTCCTCGTTACTGCCATAGCCGATTATACAGTAGTGATGAAACTATAAATGTACATCTTTAATTGAATTACATGGGAGGTAATGGTCGACGGCATTGAGGGCAGATATTCTGAAAATTGTCAGTCAGGGAATTTCTTTCCAAGAACCGACACACACCTTTATTGCAAGCCACTGGAAAGTCGTGAGGTCATTTGGTCAGTAGTAGTAATCACAATCTAATAAGCAATACTAACCCGTTCCAAACACTCCGTGTGCTTATAGATAAATTCAGACGTCAAGATAAATTGCGGACAAGGCTGTACACTTACGAAAAGATGATGACACGGAGCAAGGCTGTATACTTTTCTAGAAGACACACTGCCCACACCTCTTTGCATGGCGCTGAAAAGGGCGCCTGCACCTGTGCTGCTTCCGTTACTTCCGCGGCCCTGGGCCGTGCCACTTGTGATTGTCGTCGTATGATATTGATGTGACACTTTCTCATCAGAGGAGCGAGATTGCCGCGGAGATGTTGGAGTGTCGATGAGAATGGCGTCCATACAGATAGCGCAATCTCCCAATGACTTCTCCGGAGATTCTGGATCTGGCATGGGAATGGGCGGGTGATAGTTGTACCCTTGGGCAGCAGCGTACTTGATACAGATTGGGGATGTATAGTCAATATTTCCCAAAGCAATTAATAATCGAAACTCACCCGATTGGGCAGAAAAAAAGATGGTCCTAGCCACTCTTGAAGTATGATAACCAAACCTTGTAGAAAAACAAAAATAGCCAACAGGGGCATCCATCCTAGTAAGATAAATTGAGTCGTGCGCGGACCAACAGATTGGTTCGCGGTGCCTACTGCGTGGCTCCACATCTAAAACGTTTCTGGGACAATACATGAAATCTGGAAGGTCGTCAATTAGAGTTTGGTAAGATAAAATGATTCACCCACATAAGAGAAGATAGAGACGGCAGACAGTTGTTCCGAAAATGTACTCTTTCGCCAATCCACTGGTCCTGGCTCGACGCGCGGATCTTATTATCTGTGGAAGCCATATGGACGAATAGCCGATGGTGACGAATATTACGGACAGCAACGGTGACATTATGACGCGGACGACGACAGTTAAGGAAATAAATAACATTATCCCTAAATGACATGATGAATGAAGGAGATGAGAGACGTTTGAAACTTACATAGCCGAGCTTGCGCATCTGACCTGATGTGTTGAATTAGAAAGGCGATGAAGGATCGTGAAGCGGTTGGTGTTGTTGTTTGGGTGACAGGCAGAGGTAGAGAAGCAGGTGCCTGGGTGGTCGGGATATTAGCAGCTTGGGAAGGACGTCCTGGGTTTTCGGCTGGTGACGATGCTAGGTTCGTGGAATCAGGTATCCCTGTAGGTGCCACAGCGGCTGGAGGTGGCGAGATCGCGACACTTTCAGGCAATTGGATCTGATAAATCAGAACTGCGAATTGCTAACGTAAAACTGGTCAGGATCAAGTCGTAACTCTGCAAACGCAGACGTACTGCCTCGTATATGAATAATATGCATGCTACAAAAGCAGGTGCAGTAAGGGAGAGGGATGGTCGCCCTTCTGCTAGAATGGCGAAAGTTATGTGCCCGGCGAATGTCACTGAATCTATAGATGCCTGTGTCAAGAATGTCCAACGGGAAACCCGAGATATCCCGGAAGGACTACGACTGCGTCGGGTTTGACGAGCAAAAAGTATCAACATTGCAAGGTATGCTAACATTGCCGTGCCAGCATCTACTTCCATGTTAAATTTATCAGCAACAAATGCGCGTGAAGACGTACAAGTGGTAACCTTCCTGAAAAACGATTGCGACCTACAAGGGGACAATTGAATCATAGAACAACATGTATTAAATGTGATTATACCTTAAACCCTCCGTATTATGTATCTCGTATAGAATGCCACATTCTTTGCTGACCAGAATACCATCAATGGACAGCTCTGGCATTTTGATAGTGGCGCTTCCTGTCGGGTTAATGGTCTCTTCTTCCAGTTCTTGCATTAAAACCGCTGGCACTAGTACAGGTTTAAGCTGCGCATACAGTGCGAATCGACATGCTGTCTTCTGAGTTTCGTCTGTCAAAAGTCAGCGATAACGACTGGCGAAAAGGAATATTAACTGACCATTATTTGATGTGTCTGAGTCTACGACCCCGGCATCTATAAGCCTTCCTAGCTTTTGAATGCGCGCTTTCAACTCAGGTTCGATTATGAGCAAGGTCTCATTCCGAACCTCTGGCGGAGCCAAAGCTGGTAACGTTCGAATGTCTATGGGTTGGCTGCCACAAGATAAACCAATCAATCATTTCGTTACTCTTCATCAACGCACCCATTTGGAGAAACAAAACCGAAAATCGATCCAGTTGATTGGAGATGGACACCTTCAAACTCGAACCTCAGGTCGTCCTTCTTGTTCGTTACTTCTATGCGTCCCTGTTGTGCGCTTTTCTTTGAATTCAAACAGATGCAATGAAATACGGCATACATGTATTAGTGCGATTTTTTTTGACAAAGTGACATTGTTTTGAACCGTTGCCGCCGGTTTTTCTATGACACTAAAGGCTATCTTTTCAGACGTTGTCCAATCCCACTTGCCCAATCGTTCACTCATGTCAGTCGCGTTGAAATCTGTCATATAAGTCTCCAACATAGACTGTCCCGGTAAATCCTTCTGGGATGGGAGCGCAGAGAGAGAGATGTTGCGGTATTGTAATTTGCCACGTATGAAACCGGTAATGTTAGGGAAATACGACTCTTGCGCCGGATCAAGAGTTTTTCCCTGCAAGTGGAACTCTTCAAGAAGAGGACTCATAATAGGCTTTCTATCAGGCTGTAGGAGTGATGAATAGCCTGAATAAAAGAGCTTGAAATCGCACCATTGTAAAGTTTGTTGACGTTCCATTTACCCAAGCTGTATAGTTTGAGAGCTGATAGGATAGAATCTGAAGGGCATCCTGATAGTGGTGTCTAGCGAGGAACTCGTCGCTGTTGTGACTGGTAAGCAGGAACAGCATGAGACACAGAAATAGAAGAGATGAGAAAGAGCTTCTTGGTCGCTGCTGCCTCTCTGGTGCTTGACCTGCCTCTACATCGGGTGTTGCGTTGTCCATAGCTGGAGTTGTGGCACGCGTCAACGCAGCGCCCGGAACAGAGTTACACTAGATTGTCACACGCCGTACCAAACGCGACGCGCGACAATGGTTAATCAATCTGGTAGTAGACGCTGGATTCATTTTCACTCGGCACTGCAGCTTGCAGTACAGCGCTCTGCTCATAAGTGGACGTACGCTCGTTTATATAACTAAGACGCGCTCAGCTTTCTGATCACAAAAACGTCCAGGTTCGAGGACTTTACTGAATGCTTCCCAAGTTACGTAGAAGAAGATAGGAATGGCGCCTCCGCGACATTTAACAGCATTGCGGACTACATAGAGGCTCAGAATATTGTGCGTAATAATCGGTGTAAGCCTAAATGCTGCCGACTTAATTATTGCTGCTAGCGCGATCTTGACAAACTATCCAAAGACTATAATGTGCAAGAAAACGTGGACACTCTCCATCGAATAGTTCTCGAAGCGAAGGAACGCAAAGCATCGGGAGAAGTAAGTAAAGATGCATGGAGACAGGATCTCGACCCTCGTACCGCTGTCTGTGCCAGAACAATCCCTCAGTTAGAGTCTGAAGTGCAGAGACTCCGCGAGTCGCTGGTGGCAGTGTGTCCTTTATCAACCGAAAGAGAGTGTGTAGGATTTACTGGGACATTCTAGTTGGAAACGGAAAACCGGAAACTGCAAGCCACCGTAGAGGAAAATACTAAGGCAACAGACGCAGCCAACCAAAGGTCAAAAGACCTTCTTGACAAACTCGATGCTGTACGTGGCTGGTGCGATTATCCTTATCTTAATAACTTTTTAGCAGACCCATTCAGCGTGGGAGAAGTTGCCAATGGACGACATTGAGACCTGGACTGCCCAGACTGCTGAATCATTGGGATCATCGATCCGGTCATAGCCATCATGTTTCTTAACAGTCGATGGAGTTGTTTAGTTAATGACTTATATATACTTTGCTACTTGATAAATGTGATATATTGCACGATATGAAAAAATCTGGCAACGAATTCCTGTGTAAACTAGCTTAACTAGGTCATAATTTAGTCCAAGCCGGAACCCTGCTCCGGAGATATTAAACTGGGTATTGATACTAGAGAGATTAAACGAGTGCAAAACAGACAAATCGGATGCTAGCCTGGGGCAAGTCACTTCATTCGTGTACGAAAACGCAACTGTGGTTGCCAGCTGCCCATCGAAACATGATGAAGGCTAACGAGAACCAGGTCCTCAAATCGGATCCCCGAGCCGCCAACTTTCCACCTGGGGTCAGTACCATCTTCTAGTTCGCAGTGTTGCCGTTCCTATATGTTAACATGAGCTGGGTAATGAAGTTTATAACAAAGATAGCCATACTAAAACAAAACGTTGGACACATTTCGCTACATTTTTGCATAACTTTGTCACGCTGATTGGGCGCGGAGGACTCTTAAAGTCCTTGGTTGGTATTTGTCGGCTCCACTGCCTATATCCTGGCCACTAGGTGTTTCCCGTTAACGACTGGGACTCTTCTAGTAGCCGATACTTACCTCTAGACGAATCGAGACACTAGGACCTCGACGCTCAAAAACTTCCTTATCGCGGTCACGGAGGCGCTTCGTGCGCCCGTGTAAGCAGTCAGTAAGGGAAATACCACATTCCTCAGGACCGTCCATCCAGAAACATATGGGAGGATCTAAGGACGCTTCCTCGACGTATCGCTTGATGTCACTGGTAGTGTGTGGCTTGTAGATCCTTTGAGGAATAAAAAGCGGGTTCCCCCCTGCAGCGGGAAGTTCACGAGCCTTCTTCCACCAGGTTATTTGGTCTTGGTATGTTAACTGCTGTCTCGTTGATGGGTGTAGGGTTGAGGATATTTCTTGACTTACGTCAACAGAGCGAGGGATAATAGTTGGCTCTGGGAAGCTTAAATGGGATGGGAAGGAGAGAGGTGTGGTAGGCGTTGAGGAAAGGCTTCCATTATGCCAGTGGGGCGAGGTATCCTGCGAGCGAGACGTGCTGGGGGTGGCGGGCATCAGTGGCAAAGGGGAATATTGCCCGTAACCATTGATATCTGGTATCGGAAACTGTAACGTTGGGGGGGTCAAATATGAGGCAGAAACAGTTTTGACAGCATAGATTTGTTGGAAAGCATATTCTTGCTGAACTGGCTGAAGGCATGGGTTCTCAGTATCAGCCGGTTGAAATTCGGCCGGGGAGTCAGAGAATTCAGCCGGCAAGTCAAAGGTCCACGGCTGCGGTTCTTCTACTTGGTAATTGAAGATATCTGTCTGTTTGGACGGTCAATTCATGCCACAGAAGATCAGCGAAAGAGGTTACCGTCGGTTCAACTTGTGACTCGGGATTCTGAATGTGAGGGTAGCCCACGGTTGAGGCTTGCGAGGGTGATGGAAAGTTCAACAGTTCAGACATCTCGTTGAGCTCGGCAGGCTGTTTAGGTTTGCATGACAAGGGAGTCAGAGAGCTGAGAGACATGCTGTCTGAGCTCATTAAAGAATGAGTCTTATCTGGACCCAGCCAGAGTGGGAGGGTTGACTGTGGATGGCGGATAGATTGATGACGAAAAAGCTGTGGAGGCGATACTTATGTGTCCTTGGAAAGCTGTGAAAAGTATATGCCGCATTCCCAAAAACATTTTACAGCAGTTGGAACCCATGATCTGCCCCACGATCAACATGGCGTGGTATAACATGTCGGGCCAATCCGCATGGACAAACCTAATATGAGCGGTTATCGAGAACCAATCTAGAAAACGGCTGGAGATCTCGAGTCCATATCAGTTCGGAGAACGTTCCATTTTGGCTTTGCTCCGGGCGGTCAAGATGGGGAAATAACCCGAACTGGTCCAAACTAATATTCAACATATTCAACACGTGGCGGAAGCGAAGACGCACCGCATCCCGGATTTGTTGAGCGCTTTGGTCTACAGCTTTGTTGACAGCTTGGGTTTCATCTCCCGTTTCCTTTTACAGTAACAACACAGCCACCTGGGCCGCCGTTCCGCCCTCAACAGGCCTCAACACGTATGTCAAGTCTCGCAGGCGCGCTTGATGAGACCCATGTTAGCTCTTATGTTGGGTTCGGAGACATGAATATGAGCTCTCCTTCACGCAAAGGAACCGTGAAGGAGGAACAGGATCTGGGCCCTAAAGAAGAAGGAGACCAAGAAATGGACGACCTGTTTGGCAACGACCAGGAGGTGATTGAACCAAAACACGAAGAGTGAGATCCCCTACAATACTCGTATCTGTTTTATGAAACAATAATACCTTTGTATAGTGCCGGATCACCTGCAGCTTCAGGGCCCGATTCTGAGAGACTTACTTCCCCAGAAAGAGAGCGGAGACAGGCTCTCGAATATGAAGAAGAGGAAGCTCCGCAAGAACTTGCTGTTGAAGTGAAAGAAGCCGAAGTTGCGTTTCCTAATATCCCACTACCAAGGAGCTTGGATGACAACGTACGTAGACAATCATGAGTCATTTATTTTCAACGGTACTGATATCTATCATCATAGAACTGGGTGATTAAAATGCCAAACTATGTTCGGGTGGATACCAAACCGTTTCACCCAGAAACATACATCGGACCGGAGCAAGAAGAGGAAGAGTTTCAACAGAGCGAAACGGTACGCGAAAAGACCATGTCCATAAAACTCAGAGTAGAGAATACTGTTCGCTGGAGGTGGACGAAGGACGAAAATGGACGAGACGTAAGTCACTGGGAAATTTCGATGACATACACTAAACTGCTGTCAGATAAAGCAATCGAACAGTCGGATCATACGTTGGTCCGACGGTTCTCTGAGTTTGCGTCTAGGCAAGGAGATATTTGACATCACTCAAATGGTTGATACATCCGGAGCCGTACCCAGACAATCCATTGGCGGATCTCAGTCGCAATCCAGCCAATCACAGAGAAGTACCGCAGGGAAATCCCAGGGCCTGACTTATCTCGTAGCGCAACACAAACGTTCGCAAGTGTTGCAGGCAGAAGCAATTATCACCGGTTACATGCAACTGCGACCTACTGGAATGCATTCCGAGACTCACAGGATGTTAGTGCGCGCTGTCGGCCAGAAGCATAGCAAAGTAGCGCGATTGCGCATGGCACCAGATCCGACCATGGATCCTGAACGTGAAAAATTGGAGCTGATGAAACAGAGTGCTAAAAAATCACGGAAAAAACTGGATCAAGACGACGGGTTTGGAAGACGCCCAAAAAGAAGGAATTGGAGGGAAACAGCCAGTAGAGACTGGACAGACGATGAAGAAGTTGTCGGTGCATCCGAAGAAGAGGATGATGACAGAATGGGCTCCGCGCGCAAGACAAAGAGGAAAGAACCCGGCAGGAAGACTGCCGAAGAATACCAAGAGGATGATTTCGTCGTTGCAGACGAGTCTGACGAAGAGGCAACTTATTCGGGCAACAAGAAAAAACGCCGAGAGGAAGACGGAGGGGAAGACCTCCTGGATAAATTGGACGCCAAAATCCAAGATGAAGAGGAGGAGGACCAACCACATGAAGATGATAAAGACGATAATGATATGGACGTGGAAAGCGAAGAAGATGAAGGAGAATTTCAGGTGCGTCGCGCCAGTACATCGCGATCTCGGAAGCGGGCAGTCAATACAAAACAAGAGGAGGAGGAAGAGTAATAGATGGGTCCTTGTACATGTACTTCGGTTCTCGGAAATTATGACCTACAAGCTCTATGATACAAGGTTTTTTGTCCTTAGATACACTTCGATGCCTATCAATTGATCGGTTTGATGGACTCGACCAGTTTTTGATTCTCTACGTTATTTTCCAACAAGTTATGAAGGGCCAAAATAGCATGTTCTTTCAAATCTGGTGTCATGAGATCATTGTCAACTGCGGAGACCACATAAGACTCACAAGGATTACGCTCGTCTATAACGCACAAGTTCATAACGACAGGTATCCCGCCACAATCTCGCACGCGATCTTGCACGCTTCTTTCCTTGTGAGACAGGATTCCAAGCAGACGGACAAGATCACGTTTCAGGTATGAGAACCCAGTTGGGTCATGAGCTTGATCAAACGTCTTCCGCTCGGACATCGGGGCCGAAGACACAGGTTTTCCAAAGTTGATGCGAGGCAGGAAGGCGTCCAGAAGCCGAAGCAACTCTTTTCGTCGGACAAATTACAACAGGCTTTGACATACTCACATATTACGTACCCACGAGGATCTCCACGATGCCTTGCATTTCATGGCGTTGTTGGTTGAAGTATTCCTTTAGGTCGGTATAACTCTGTGTGTTTGACCCGAGAAACTTCCGCTCTTCTGCTTCGAGAGATATGGTAACCATGCACTGGGTCAACAGGACCAGGGCTTCGCAAACTTGAGGAAGCTTTGTGTCGAGTTCCCTGGGTAGTGTGTCTAGAAGAGCTCTTATCTAGAACTACACAGAGAGATAGAGGTACAAACCACTTGGGCTGGAACCCAGTGAGCGTCTGATCGCAGTTTGGGCGTAGGCAGATGCTGAGAAGAATGTCTTTGCAAGCAATGGGCTGAGCATTGTATGGATTTCCAACATCGCATGGGCATTGCTTTCTCGCTTTTTAGAATGGAGATAAGAGTCAACAATTTTGAGCAGCGTGGTTTGGTGTGGTGTAACTGGTTCATCCCTCCTATACCATCCCCGTAAACGAGCTAGCTTGGGTGACGATGATGTTCACGCACATGGAGAATTTGGAATAGAGGTCGGACACGTATCCTTGTTCTATAAGCTGTGAGAAGATCGCATATCTGCCGCAATTAATATGAGCATCGCCCGCAGTGCATTCAGATACCTACCCAATATTGAAAGCTTGAGCCCCGTCACTAAACTCTGTTGCATCGAACAGGCGGACCATGAGATCCAGGATCGTGATACATAACCGAGAACCGATCGCCGTCCTACATAAGAATATTCTGACCTAGCATCAGGCGAAGTGCGACAGAAAACCGGAAACTGACTCACAATCGTCTTTTACTACCTCTGATGCAGTTCATTATAAACACCAAGGTGATCAAGATGGTTTTGTTATCAGGGAATGACAAAAGTCGACTGGGGAGGACAAGGAGAGGTCAGGGAAAGCTTTGTTGTCGATGCAGGATGGAACACCGACAGCAATATCTCTTGATCTTCTGGCTGGCTCAAGTAGAGTTCCCAGAGCCTCGTTATCAGCCCCTCGTTGGCTGTCACCAGATTTGATAGCGTTTGTGTAAGCATCCATAAGAGAGGAAGAGCTAGAAAGTTGTTGGCTCCACGCGACTAAGAGCTAAGGATCCACACACTCTGCTTGTCTTCGGCAGCTGACCACGAGGTGTAGTAATGCAGCAAACGACGGATCTCAGGTTCGTTGTCACTGCAGTTGCACTGAGTTCAATTGATCAGCACGATTCAACGGTGTGACGTACAAAGCTTGAACTTGATTATCAGGCACTCCAGCCACAAGATTTCGAGTGAACCTTGCTACACTAATGCTGAGATTCCTGAGATGTAACTGTCTTTTTGATTGGTCTTCTGCTTCGTCGGTCTCCGAATCGTCCCAAAACGAGAGGTGTGCGCGGGCAAGGTCTTTCCATAGCCTCCTCAGCTCTGGCCAGAGTGAAGGATCTGAACCCAACTCAGTCCTGCGCGAAAAATCGGAATTCGTTACTCCTCGGGGAGGATAATTGTCGTCACCTCTTTTGCAATTTACGAGTCAGATCATGGGCGACGGCGTCCAACGCGGAGATCAGAGGGCTTGTGCTCAGTTCAGAGTTGATATCGTATGTTGAAAGAAGGTCCCTAAGGTGCACAAGGGAGTTGCAAACAGTCGTTGTTGTCATCGTTGTGATTCGGAGGACTGTAGGTTACTGTCATTTACGACACATAGGGTTATGTTTAGCCCACTTGAGTAACACAACAGGCAGGGAGGTATTTCGGAGAAATAGGGCAGAATTGTTGGCAGAATTAAATATTTCGCCCTACTAGCAAAGCTCAAGATGAAAAACCACAAAAATGGTTGATTTCAGGGAGCATTTCAGATGTAAATTCGGAGCAACTGAACCGAACTATTTGATGATTTCAGAATGCCAGTGAAAGAACATATTTTTGACAATTTCTGAAAGACGTAGATTCAGATTACATACTCCCGCTGCCAATCTCTGGGCTAAATCTGCTATGTTTTTCTTCGCAAAAGATGCATTTCTACTAAGTCACAATGGTAGCTACTACTATAGTACGATTTTCTACCATCCGAAATGTCCACATGGGTAATAATCTCGATAGAACTAGGCATACACAAATGAAATAAGAATTGAACAGCAAACTAAACCCAATTCATGTCCAGCCGGCATACATACTGCGGAAGTTGTTTAAACTTTTTGACTCTATCTGCGTCTGCATTCTGAGGGGACTTTTCCCGAATGGATAAAGAACAATAACGAAACATCCAGTGTCGTGCCAGAGGGCAGGGGTGCAATAGTCAATGTGAGGCCCTTACGAATGGAATAATGCGCGGCTTGTTCGAACAGAATGCCGGAAGGATCAGCGAGTTATTCCATCAGTTTATCCAAGAACCGCGCCTTCGTAAGTATACGAATGCGTTCAAATACAAGTTCGGCGATGTGGTTGCTCTTTATTTCTGTGCGTGTCGTGAGCCACTCGGTATCGACGGGCTCCACTCTAACTAGACGGTGACTTGTGTTCGGATCGAAAGGTAATTGTCCCGTGATTGCGTGAGCTCAGTCGTCCAAAAAGGTTATGGCTGTCCAGGTTTCCGCCTTCTGCATCTCCAAAACAACGGGATCGAGGGACCAGAAGCAGGACCGTGGAATTCCATGGAAGACGGAACAAGCGCTCCGCACCGTTTCGCAGTGATCCAGATCAAACGTGTTCAAGTCTTTGCGGGCGTAAAGTAAGCTGAAATGGATATTGACTATAAGTGACAAATATGTGGTTACTTTCACTCACCTTGCCCATTTCCATGTAGGCATACAGCAGATCCTCGCCGGGTGCTCATGAGAAAAGGTGGACCAATGTTCACGTTCCTTGCTCGGTGAGGTAGCCACAACGACCCTGGGGGCCCTTACGAAGTTGTGGGTAAAACACTTCAGGGACCAATTTGAGCTTATCCCCGAGATTAACCAATGCACAACATTACAAATCGTTATCTAGCTCCAGAATGCGAGATTCGTTGGACAATGAAAGGGGTCGCCTGCGTCGACGCTACACCTTGCGGAATTCGTTGCGACTTTTTACAGTTCATCGTGGCTCTATCGCAATTTAGTACTCATCATTACAGCTCCTTTAACAGATTCTCCAGGTGTTCCATGATCGTGTTCTTGAGCTATAGAAGGTGTTTGTCCAATTGGTCTCTCTGCCAGGTGGAGGGACCTTGGTTAAACTCTTGCTTAAATTACTGGTAAAATGACTCCTCAGTTGCTTGAGTAAAGCTGCATGGGAGATTATTTTCCATATCGGGCGACACAGCATTAGGTAATTTACGGGTGGAGGGACCTTCCGCATCACTCCGCAACAAGAAAATAACCATCTGTAGAACAACATCAGCACCATGACGCACCTGAGCCCAATACGAATGTTATATACCTAGTTCTAAGCCATGGAATGCATGATCGGAGATGAGGGCAGATGAGCGGTGCCACGTGAAACCATGATGATGGTGGAAACAAAAGGGCGCCCAACTTTGAAGGTCCCTAACGCTGCCTGTCCTGCGCTCTTGACCCTTTGACCAGACACACCACGCTACTAGTAATGCACTTCTCTGTTTTCATTTTAAAACTTTGAACACATAGCTCAAACAAGCTAACAGACTCAATAATCTTTCAAAGAAAAAAGAGAAATATCACAAATCCTGATCCATCAGGTCATCTGAATCTGCTCTTTGATCTGTGTCATTGGCCTGTTTGTATCCTAAAGTTTATGAGTGTTCAAGTAATAATTGCTATGTACTCACTTCATTCAAGATAGTGTCAAGGACCTTCGCATGTTGTTCATCAAACTGGCCCAGTGGCAACTCACTTGCATATACAACGGTTGTCCACTTCCACTCCTCCCCCAGTTTCTGGTTATTCCGGGCTTCCTTCGCATTCCTCAACTTTGAGCCTACCATAACTAGGTGCCATTTGACACCTTTTTTGTGATTCATCTTATTATGAATCTCGAGAAGGCCATCTGTTGCGGGCCTATGTTCTCCGCTTATTGTGTACTGTAGCGCCCATACACCATCTTCATAGCATCAACACCTTTGAAGTTGGGCTGTACAGGTCGCCAGTAGAAATTGTACGGTGGCTGGATGCGCTTCAGCGCGGTGGAGCCTGCGATCATCCTGGCAGGCACAGGAATGTGGTGTAGTGTACCATCGAAGGTATATGCCCCAAGTTGTTCACACTTCGGTTCGGAGAGGCGGTTATGGGCATAATGCTCAAACAGCCATCCTGCAGCACTACAAAAAGACGGATAACTGCTGAGTGTCCTGAAAAAAGTATGTTGTTGGGCTGCCGTCTGGCGGGACATAGCTAAGCCAAAGGTATGAGAGAGAAATGGGGTTGGGATCTCCAAGGTATAGATTCCTCGTCTGGTTTTCTTCGGCCTGACGGTAAATACCTTAGAGGAAATTTTGTCAGCGAAATTCAAATCGTTGAGATCCAGAAAAACTGCTGAGAATTCAGCTGCTAGTTTGTACGCCGCTGTGTTGACTTCATTCTCGTATTCGTCCTCGTTGAAATTACTGGTGAGAATGTCGATGATGATCCTGGGGCTTGTTCCAAATTTCTCAAAGAGGGGATTACCTTGCGGAATGTTGAGGGCTTTGAGAGCGCTGGTATAAATACATCAGTGGAAGAACGGTGTAGTACACAATACCACGCACAGCAATGTTTGAAACTCCTCCGGCCCCCACACGTCCATGATGTACTTACTAGCGCCAAGGTTCTTTACCCAACTCTTCCAATGAACGGAATCCGGCCAGCTCGTGTGTATGACATGGAACGCTGGCTTCCAGAAGGCGGCGCAAGGGCCGTATCGAGCGCCTAAATCAGTATCGGAAAGTGCCCAGGTCCCTGCTGGAACACGAGCATATGATGTTGTTGAATGCAAAGTTACACCATTCTGATCGAAGAGGCAATATTTACGCTTATCGATCTGGAAAGCGACGGAGCCCCGCTCATGGAGCCGACGGGCCAAAACGTAAAATAAGGATAGAGACTTTCCTATCAAGTTACATCAGCCAGAGCCATGCATTCGAGAGTCGACGCACCGATTCCTGGTTGACCTGTGACTAGCGTTGCCCTCGATTGTGTTGGCGTCATGAGCGTACGCTCAAGGATATGGTTGTATGCTAAGACATACTCATTACGGATGAAGAGGATGTTATCCGGACGTATAATTAGATTGAGGGCGTCGAAAGGCGCAAGGTCGAGAATTGAGCAGGCCAATTCATTCCTGTGGTCAATCCGATCTTTACCCCACAAATGCGTGTGGAGCTCGTGGAGGCTCGCGAGTACGTTGCCGTCGTCTAAAGAGCCATGCGAGAGATTTGAATTCTGAGACGAGGATGGTGAGATGGTTGCTAATAGGGGATGGTTGGGGAGGGCGGTCAGACGAGCGGCATTCACAAGCATAAGGGGCTCACCGGTACGTGGGACCTTTACAATTATGTGGATGTGTTCTCTGGGAGGTTGTATTGGAAAGATACTGAAGACGGTTTCCGAGGGGTCTAATTAGTACGCAAATTTTGAAAGATCATGTCCGATACGTTCAATGAGATTGGCGTCTGGCTCGGCGGCGATGGGGTTGGAGTCCTTGGGCTGAGAAAAGTAATGTCATTTCACGTAGCAGCTCGTCGATGGCACTCACCTTCCACAATTCTAGAGTGTGAGGACCAACATCCTTTAAACTATCCAGTGCTCGCTCGTTTTGTATCGATTCCTTCAAGTCGCTAACCTCGTCATCCCGCACCGCGGGAACTTGAAAGACAATATCTTCGCCTTCTATGAGACAGTTGAGCCGGAGAGACATTGTGGTCTGAGTGTGGGAACACTGCATTGGAGATAGGGGTACTTCAGGTCTACCTCGTCGAAAGTTTCGGACTTTCCCTCCCGCTTTCCCGCGCAAGGTGGTCTCTGCTTCACTGACCGTTCATCCTCAACTAAAGGCCCCCTTTACATTAATCTGTACATCATTCGCTATCTTGAATTTTATTCTATAACCGCAACCTCACCTCCACTATTCGCACCGTCACTATCACTCGCACGCACACTCGCTCTCGATGATCCAACGCACACATTCGTACTACCATTGTGACTTAGTAGAAATGCATTTTTTGCGAAGAAAAACATAGCCCAGAGATTGGCAGCGTGAGTAATCTGAATCTACGTCTTTCAGAAGTTGTCAGAAATATGTTCGTTCTCTGAAATTGGATCCCAAATATTTCGGTTCAGTTGCTGTTCCATTTTTGTGATTTTTCATCTTGAGCTTTGCTAAGGCGAAATCTTTCCCTGCGAAATACCTCCCTGCCTGTTGTGTAAACGAATCCAAACCCATCCACGCTTAACGACCAACACTCAACATGTCCAGTAGCAGCAACGACAAGCTGAACATTTCGCTAGAAGAACATCTAGTTGACACTCTTCGGACACTGCAGCGCCTTCTACCAAAGGACCTTGCCGAGAAAATGGTCCCATATCTATCACCCTCTCCACCGTCGGTTATTCCATATAGCCTTCTCTCATCTCTCTCTCTCTGGACTCGGTCCGAGGCGGGGCAAGACGTGTTACGTGCCCACGATCCTCGGCTGGATCCACACTCATACTCCATGGTATCATTACTGGCAGGTACCATGACATCGCCAGATCGCTTTTTGGGGAAATATGTTCCGCCCAAGGACCCTGCAGAAATGGAGGCAGACAGATACAGAGAAAGGAAGGCAATTACAGCATTGCTGAATGCTCTGCTCAGCATTGTAGGGTCTGCGGCGGC
Source organism: Amanita muscaria Koide BX008 (assembly GCA_000827485.1). Lineage (NCBI taxonomy): Eukaryota > Fungi > Basidiomycota > Agaricomycetes > Agaricales > Amanitaceae > Amanita > Amanita muscaria. Next base: position 840,951 of record KN818226.1, read on the forward strand.
GGCATATTGGGCAGCTGAAAGGACCGGCTGGCGAATTGAATGGGTTCGTGTAACTCCATAATCTCGTCCCAATTCACTTATGAAACGCGTGCATTCTTAGAGGGTCCTGCTATCTCTGTTTGTGGCGGCTATCGTAGCAACCTCAGAGGGTGCCTTGTTTCTCATTTGGCAATCCCGTCGGGCCTCCGCGGCTACTAGAAAAATGCAAATACTGGAAACCGCAAAACACAAGAAAGATAATAATGTCGAATCAACCGAGGACATTGCCCTCTTCGAACAGGACGGTGCCATGTCAACCTCTACATCTATTCAGGTTTCAGAACTCCGGCATCGAAAATAGAACAAATTTCCTATGCCTATTCGTACATCTTCAAGGCCCTTGTGAGTAAAGACAGGTACCACCCCGTTAGGCCCCAAACCTTGACACTTTCCGCTTTGACGCTATCAAAGACTGTTTCGTTATCATCTCCATGATCCGAACTTATCACATTTTCGTTGACCGTAGTGATATCTGATTGGAGAAGGTCTGCAACAGGAATCGCCCAGTAGGGGCGCCCTTCCCCAAACGTCTCAACATCTAGCCTTCTCCTTGCAGGGCTGATGAGCTCACTGAGAGGGAGGTGAAAGGCTGTGGCTACTTCGGTTGTTGGCAACGTGTCCTGGATCGTCGCCATATCTAGAGATGGAAGCGGATCATCGGACGCTAAGGTCCTTACGATATCGGATGAGGGATATACAAAACCCTGGGATTATTGTCAAATCGAGTATAGACTTGTAGCGGAGTGCACCATATGGTTGCAACTCACGACAAAGGGCCAAACCGTCATATCGCCGCGCATGTTACGTTCGGGCGGCCCTAGAGAGCCAAGGATGTCTATCTGATTTGGATTAATGCTTAGTTCCTCTTGCGTTTCTCTCAACGAGGCATGCTGTAAGGAGATGTCTTCCTAAGCCACATGCAAATGAGCCACTGTCGATAACACTACATTTGTTTTATTGTTGACGTACTTCATCCATCCTCCCTCCAGGGAAGCTATGTGCCAATGAATGAATCACGGTGGCTATAGAAAAGCTGTCACGATACGAGCATACCTCACCTCGCCTGGATGGTTTCTCAGTGATTTACCCCTTACTTGGAGTAAGATGCCAGGTTTCCCGTCAACGTTGCACAACGGGATCAATACTGCGGCGTGACTTGGTTTGAGATGTGGTAGTGGGGTCGGCACTGGCTGTGCGACGTTTCGCAGTGCATCTCTGATTATCTCTAGGGTGTTGGAACTAAATGGCCGTGTTACAGAGATCGAACTGGACGAAAGCGCCATGTGGAAGGTCCAGGATTCTGGGTGATTACAGTAATCAAACACTATGTTTGGCACAATACACGCCTCACACAACATCCAAATTAACTTGCTCTAAAATCTGTGCCTTAATACCAGACGCAACGACTGCGGGAACACAGCGTTCAGCAACCATTCCCATAGCAATGTCAAGAGTACCCCATGAGTTCGAGATCCGAGTATGTATGTTGATAAGCCAAAGTACCAAGCTTGCCTTTTGTAAAGCAGCGGGAATACTTTCCGACTTGCAAAGATAACAGTACGAATCCATTGACATTTACATACGTTTCATGATTTCTAAAGGAAAAGTCTAGGCACATTGCCTCTAAGTAATGCCAAGATATGCCAAGCGAGTATCAATTCTGCCACATCTCATCTAACCCCGCAATCATCATTGCTACATTGTCATTCATGGGGGTGCTCTCTTCCCCTGTTGCTCTTACCACCGCCCCTGCTTCTCGCAGAATATGCTCGAGCTTCTGGGAGCGGTGCAGTGCCAACAATTCGTCGCTCCCTCCAATACTTTTCCCTCGCAGGAGAATATTAGGCAGCGTTGCACGATCAGTCAGACGTGTAAGGACTGGTCTGATGATACTGGAATCTCCTGAACAAAGACCAGGTAAGCATCGAGTCGTTGATCATGCTAAACTGGCACAAACTTCGCATATCAAGTTCGACATTGTAGGGAGCCGGAGTGATCTCATATGCTGAAAGAATCTTTTTGACGCGTCTATTGTAGCTATATGCGCGTTACCTTGAGCCTCTTGGTGTCACGACATGGGCGATGAACTTACGGGCAATAGCGCTGGTGAAAATCAGCTGCATGCATAGGTAAAAGGGCCAGCATACCTCGCCAAAGATGACGATGGGATAATCGTTGTTCAGCCTCTGGACTTCGTCTTTCCAATCAACCACTTTCCCGTCCGCATACATGGAGAGACCGACGGCGTTGTTGATGAGATCATGATGTTCAATGTCACCGCTGAGGACTAGATGGATCAAGCCATAGATCTCATCAACATTTGGACCAAAATAACCAGTAAGCTTCTCTCGCGAAACGCGGTGGTTGGTAAGGGATCCAGAGCGTTGAACGGAGAGTAGAACTAGTGCAAAAATGACGGCGGGGAGAATAAAGAGCGCTCTTCTTCGGCGGAGGAGTCTAGGAAGCATCGTGGAGGGAGGTAATATCTGTTGGCGCTGGTGCTTAATATGTCATACCATTACTCTGTCAAACCTTATTCCACAGATTATCTATACATCCTGTGTCCTAAATTCTGTACCCGCATCCTGCAGAATTTGCGCAAGTTTGCTTGATTCGTGGAGTGAGAACAAATCGTCTGATCCACCAATGCTGCGTCCTCGAACGAGGATATTGGGGAAAGTTCCACGACCAGTCATACGTGTCAACAGTGCTTTGACGAGGGCGCCGTCACCTAGAATAGCGAGCATGAGCATAGCACCGTCGACGACCTTGAATAATGCAGACCTCGGAGATCGACCTCAACAATGTGAGGTGATGGTTGAATATCGTAAGATGCTAAAAGGTTCTTGGCGCGTTTAGAATAGCTAATATGTATGCTTCTAGTGAGAACGGCCTGAGATGGGTTGACAAACTCACGGGCAATAAGTCTAGGCATACGTTGTGAGCATGTCTGAATGCTGGTGGTCAAAGTGGAGACGCACGCACCTTGCTAAAAACAATGATAGGAAAATCATCATCAAGTCTCTGAGCTTCCTTTTTCCAATCAATCCACCGTTTTCCACCCGAATAGACAGAAAAATCAATCGGCTTCTTGGGGTCTACATCGACGGCATCAGACAGCGTATGCGGCTGCTCAGCGCCGCGAGTGACGAGGTATAATAGGCCGTAGATTTCGTTGACCTTGGGTTTTGACCCCAAGTAATTGGCAATCTTGTGTCGACTACTGGAAAAGACATTACGAGCAAGAAATACCAAAGCGAAGGTCGCAAGTGCGACGAGAAGCAGAGGTCGACCCCGACGAGAAGATGAGAACAGAGCCGGCATTAGAAAGGAACAAACAGCAGGCGGCCGCATGCGTCTTTTCTAATATCAAAATTTTATTTATTCATCACACACATCTTTCCCTTGTGCAACATGCGTCCTGAGATAGAATACGTCCTATTCGACATGGATGGTATGTCTCGTACACCGCTACATCCCTGACCGACACGCCCCTGCTAGGTTTGATGATTGATTCTGAGAGGATCTATACCGAAGTGACCAGTAATGATCTCTCTCATCGATGTAGCGTTCGCTAAGCACGTCCTCTCCACAGATCAGATCCTTCGTCCATATGGCAAAGAAATGACTTGGGACATCAAAGCAGGTTGCATGGGGAAACGTACGCAGCCGTGCTTGCCTTTGTCAGGTCAATTGACAACCAAGTATCAGCCCAGTTAGCTGCTGCAGAACATTTACTCTCGTTCTTTCCTGATATACCCATCAGCACCGACTCATACCTCAAGACAAGGAATGAGCTGCAGGATCAACTTTGGCCAACAGTTCCTCTATTGCCTGGAGTTCGCGAGCTCGTACATCACCTGAAAGCTCACAATATACCAATGGCCATTGCAACCTCGTCGCGGCGCGACAAGTTCGAGCTGAAGACAAAGCATTTAGGGGACGTGTTCGATTGCTTTGAAGGCAAGGTGGTGTGCGGTGACGACAAGCAATACGGTCTGCGCGGTAAACCTCATCCGGATATCTTCCTGGCTGCTGCAAGAGAATTGCTGGGACGAGACGTCGGACACGCTGACAAAGAATGTTCGTTGGATCAGCTAAAAGAACGGGCTAAAGGGTTGGTATTCGAGGATTCGCTGCCAGGTGTTCAGGCGGGAAAGCGTGCAGGCATGTCTGGTGAGTAGCGTTGTTTTAATGGCGAATTGTCAAAGTTGAGAAGGCTCGCAGTTGTATGGGTTCCTGACAATAACCTCTTGGATGTGGAATATTCTGAAGTAGAAAAGGCAGACCAGACACTGAAGAGCTTGAAAGAGTTCGTGCCAGAGGAATGGTGTTTGCCGGTGTTTGGCGACGTCTGATACATAGCTAAAAATAAACACTTGACTTGCTTTGATTGATGCGAGCATATCACATTCGCATCCTCGTCCAGCAGGACCCAGACGCGTTTATCCCAGATCATTTGTTTGCAAGACTACCCCAAAAACCAAAGGCGACCAGACGACCGAGCTTCGCTTCTGATCCTCCCAAGAAAGACTATAGATTTGGCCCCATAAGGATCGACTGGATGGACATTGAAGCCTCCAGTACTGTTTCCAGAAAGAACAGAGATCAAGGACAAGGTACGTCGTGTTTCGACCGTATCTAATCATGTTTAACGCTACACGAAACCAGGACCTTCACAAGCAACCTTTGTCCCTACTAAACACACAAAGACTGGGTCCACAAACCTTCCAGAAGGCGTTGTCCATGTTTTTCGTGATGCTGCAAGTATCCTTTCTTCGGAGGCACTGGAGGCGACTGCGTCGACCTCGTCGGTTTCAAGCGATGCTGACTGTGACGGTGTAATGCTAGGCGTGTTGGCTGTCCCTTCGTGGATGACACCCTTTGACTTTCTCTCCTTCGTCGCGCCTGCATCTGATGGAATGACTCACATACGTATCGTTCGGTGTGTAAAACCCGTTATGACCTTCCCCCATCGTTGACATCGCGTGTTCAGCGACACCGTCCCCAACCGCTCCATCGTCGTCATCAAATTCGCTAACCCTGCCGAGGCATCTGAATTCGCTGAAGCATACAATGGCAAACCTTTCGACACAATACAGGTGTGATTGGCTCTTGCCCGAGCGGATCAATTTAAGAATAACATTCGAATAGCCGGAAATTTGCCATGTCGTGCATGTGTTGTCTGTACAGATACAACAAGATGACATCGTCTCTCAAGCAATCTCGCGATTGAGCTCCTCACAGGGTTCAATGTACGAACTCCCTACTTGTCCAGTATGCCTCGAACGCATGGACTCTGCAGTCACCGGCTTGGTGACCGTTCCGTGCTCTCATACATTTCATTGCATGTGCCTAAGTAAATGGGGAGATAGTCGGTATGTGCACCTTGATGAATGTCAATATTCATTCACTGTTTCAAAAGTTGTCCCGTGTGTCGATATTCTCAGAATCTGCTCTCCTCACATCCTCCTTCCTCTTCCTCGCGTTCAACGGTGCCTATTCCTTTTGCCAATCCATCAACAACGTCGTTATCCACTTGTTCTTCCTGTTCCTCAACAACAAACCTGTGGATATGTCTTATTTGTGGAAACATCGGTTGTGGTCGTTACGGTCGCGCACATGCCCACGCTCATTATCAAGAAACGACGCACCTGTATGCGCTGGAACTTGAAACGCAGAGGGTGTGGGACTACGCGGGTGACGGTTATGTGCACAGACTCATCCAGAACAAAGCGGATGGAAAACTAGTCGAACTTCCTAGCGCCGCGTCCTCCACCACGGCAGGAGTAACTAATCGCGAGGAGAGGCTAGGTCCGAGTCAAGCAGACGCCCTGACAGCTGAGAAGATCGAGGCGATCGGAATCGAATATTCATATCTGTTGACATCGCAACTCGAGTCGCAGAGATCATATTACGAAGAGCAGATAACAGATGTGAAGAACCAAATGGACGAGCTCAGAAAAATGATGGGGTTGATGACGAGGGACCTAGAGAATGAACGTTTGCGGAGGCAGGAGGAGGATGAAAGACGGCGAAAAGAAGAAGAGACGCGGATAGCGCGAATTGAGAGAGAGAAAGTCAAGGCAGAAAAACGGGCAGAAAAAATGACACAGCTAGCGCGACAGTTGGAAAGCGACCTCAAGGACGAACGGGCTGTGAGTGAGGGGCTGATGCGAAACTTGGCGGCAATGCGCGAGCAGGCCAAATCCGACAAAAAGGAGTCGGAAGAGCATTTGCGAAAGATTCAAGAGCTGGAGGAACAGTTGCGCGACGTGATGTTCTTTCTCGATGCAAAGGAAAAGATTGAGAACGGGGATGGGGTGGCAAGAGAAGCCGCAGGCGGCTCGATAGAGGTGTCCGAATCGCACTCGGAGGGAAAGAAAAAGAAGAAAAAGAAATAGTGTGCAGCACAAGCAAGTTATTTAAGAAACGGACTATGCCATTAATAGGGTACACTTAAATAATCAGAATCTTTTCTCAATATTTGGAAGGGGAGCGATACCTCTCTGAAGTCTATTCTTACACATCAAGGTTGGAGAGCCTTAAGATTGAACCTGAAGATGCTGATCTCACTCATTATAGACATTGTCCGTTAATCCGTCCACATGAGATCCATGGGACCCGCCGTATTCTGGTCGTTTTGATGGTAAATGCTTGAAGTATGTCAGAAAAGGAGCGGTAACGGGGGAAAGAAACAGACTTCGTATTTAAATTCAATTTCGTCGCTCCCTGAACCAATTCCTCTACTTGAGCGTTCGCCTTCTGGATCATGGATTGCTCAAAGGCGGACATGATCGATGCAGGATTGTATACATTGACGTGAGAGGCAGTAAGGTAGGAATTGCAGTGAGCTTCAAGGTCTTCTGGCTCCAGTTCACACTGCAGAGCATTGTAAATCAACTAATCCACACTAGGGATGGCTCACTTTTGACAATGTTCTCAGACGCAGAACGTCAGGTTCCGTGAACATCACCATGCCGGCAAAAATGGAGTTATGTTCGTCTAGTGCATGTGCCTGTGTGACGGTTAGGTGGTGCTACGCCTTGCCAGCGTAGAGCATTACCGCGATATTGTTCACACCACGATACCATCCGGCTTTCACGGGGGTAACACCAGTTAGAAGCGCATATTCTAAATCGGCATTCGTCTGAACAAGTACGTTAGATGTTACGCCGTAAAATCCACTGAATTAAACCTTACCTTCAAGAGCATAAGAAGTACACCCCCGAAAAAAACAGTTGGCCTGGATCACTGTCTTCAGCCTTGACCATAATCGGGAGGGATATGAAGGACACACTTTGTCGAAAAAGTCAAGTTCATAAGCACGATTATTTGGCGCCTCATACTCGTCAATGAATACCATAACTTTTCGCCCACATTTCTGGGCCAGAAAGCCAGTCAGTTGATTCAAACTGTGTATCCAATATTCCACAGCGGTATTGAGACGAATAGAGTCGAAAAATCGCTTCTCTTCTGGATCAAGGGAATCTCCAAGATACTGATACCACTCCTTGTAAAGGTTCGAAACCATCACTCTGAAGGACGCAAACATTTCCTCCCAAGAACCGCCAGTAATATTCTGCTTCACGTAAGCGGGCTGTCTGAACAGTTCAGAAAGAACAACGAACTTTGAAATCACAGAAAATGACTGCATACTTTCCCATGTACTTTTGACATATATCGTGTTTGGATGCGATATATAGACCATGGAAAAGTGCAGGTGGACTGAGATCATCACGTTGAGGGATACAGAAAAAAGATCTGGACAACAAGCTTCAGCATAGAGTGTG
>KN818226.1:848887-876214 GCA_000827485.1 Amanita muscaria Koide BX008
TCATTGATCATGTCTTCGATCAGCTTCGTTTTGTCAACAAGGAAGGGGCCTAGTTGCTTGCGCAGCTCCGGGAAGAAAGGAGGAGAGCACATAGACTTCAAGACACCGCGGCTGTAGTCCATTGTTGGTTGATTGTTGGAGGACGAGTTGAGGACGAAATGACTCCGGGTGTTTGACGACATAGGGGTTTGACTCAAATTGCCTGGTCTGTGCGTAGCACCAAGGGCTTACTTCTCCAGCCTGCCTACTCCGAGTCGGTGACAATGTCAGCGAGAAAGAAACTACAAGCTTGTTGCCGCTGAGCACGTTAGCACATTCACAAGCAAAACCCTCGCACCTCAGAAATGCTCTCGTCTGGCTATGTCTTACTCTTTGCTCCTTGAGGGTTGCTCAATTCGTTCTGTAACCGTGCCATACGGAGGCGAAGGGAAGGAACATTGTCCGCAAAGCGATATACTCACCCCAAAGAAGAACAGCGAAGTCTTGGACAACCTCACAGAAATCGTGTACTGTTCCGTTCAAGACAAGGGCAGTTGATTGGTTATCCGGTGCTATTCGGGTGCCGTTCGTGCTCGTTCATCTTCTCAAAAGGACTTTACATCCTGATGTCCTCAATAATAGAACCGAATCTTACGATGACTTGGCACGAGTGGGTGAAGACTCACACTAGGAGAAGTTTTTTCCACGATTATCTTTTGACTGCCTTCCCCCAATCGTATGCTCGTTCATGTTCCGTACGTATAGTATGCGCCTTGATGATACTATCACAGACATGCTACTTGGAACTCATTACTCACGAAAATTAAGACTTAAGGCTTGTTAAATCATCACTTAAATGCAATGAATGATAGACGTGTTAAAGATAGGACACAAAATTGCAAAAAATCAAAACGAAAACACAGCATTTATAGACCTTCAAAGAAAGAAAGATCCTGCGCTGAAAGCCCACTGGTCTTCTGACTGCTGCTGCTGCTGCCTGTTGTAGTCGAAGGCGTTGATGGCGTCAAATGAGGCTTGTTAGCGTTTGCTCCAAACGACCAGGAAGCAGGTGAACTGGTGCGATTGCCATTGCCTTGAGTTGGAATTAATGGCGGAGACATGGCCCTCAGAGGCGGTGGCGTCAAATTGGGTTTATTAGCAGCCTGTACAGCAAGATTCGTCCGCAAGGGGTTATTATTATGTGTCGTACTAGTCGAGGTTTGCGATGGCTTCGGAGGTGGCGCTGCCAGATCACCAAAGATGTTTAGACTAGATTTCCCAGCAGATGATGGCGGCGGTGGGACTATTGGGTGTGGCAGTGGGGGCGTAGTGGCAGGCCACCTTCCTGGACGTGCCGCAGCGGATTCGACAAGGTTGACCACGCGTGAATGGTCGTGTTTAGTCGGGGTAGGAGGTAGTGACAACGGCTCCTTCATGGGTAGGCCCCTTGACAAGGATGAGAGCGGTTTGCCTTGTGGTCGCGGTGCAGCGGAAGTTGGGGGATTGGATGGTGGACGGAGTGGAGACGGCGTTGGTAGTGTAGAGGTTGAAGGAGAGACGAAGTCGGCAAAGTCGTCGTCTAGAAGACCCAAACCGCTCTTTGCGCTAGTAGAATTTGCAAACCCGTCCAAGCCAAAATCGGAAGATGATGAGGAGTGAAATAAACTTTGGTTCGATAACGCGCTAGAGAAGCTTGTTATAGAGGAAGACGTGTCAACCCTGCCTGATACAGTAGAAGAGGTAGTCAAATTAGACAAGGTGGTGGACGTCGTCGGTAAGATAGAAGGCTGCGGGGGAAAGACGGTCGTTGAGGGTGAAGACATAAAGTCTGAAAACTCGTCATCATCAAACAGCGATGTCGGTTGTTGCGATTGTAACGAGACCAATGAAGGTAGTGATGGGTGAGGAAGAGGTCCTGGAGAGACAGGAGGTGGTGGCAGAGGGGCTGGCGGTAGAGGTGCATGTAAATTAGATCCAGTACGGCCAGAATCCGACATAATTGCTGTGACGTTGCGTCGCTGTGAATAAGAAGGAATCGCAGGCGTTACAGTCGGTGTATGCGCCCTCGGACTCGGTGTCATAATCGTTACAGGCAATGGAGTAGTTGGCCTAGCTGAAGGGCGGAACGAGGCTGTAGGTAATGTTGATGAGTTTGGAGCCGATAATGTTTCTCTGACAGAGCCCAAAGGAACCAGTGACTGTATCGACTTTGACTCTTTGGAGGTCAAGGACTGCTCGGTGGTAAACAAGGAAAACAGGTCGTCTGCCTCTGGGAGCTTCGTTGATGGACCTTGCATGCGAGTGTTAGCACCTGGCGGCGGTGGAGGAAGAAAAGGCGGTTTGGGCGGCGGCGGAAGCGGTTGTGGCAATGAACTAACTCGCGGTGGTTTGGCGGTGATCAGGGTCGTGAGAGATTTTATATCCTCATCCGCATCCGCATCGTCGTTGGCACTAGGTACAATATCCGACAGAAACTCGATGTCGTCTGACGATAACGCTATGGATTGCGACTGCGAACCGCTTGCTTGCGAAGATGCTGCCGATGAGCGCGAAAATCGTCCAAGGAATCGAGACACGACCGAAGGCTGGACCGTGACCTCTTGTGGAGCTGTCTGGTCGCCGACAGGTAAGGGAACTGACGCACTAGAAGTGGGTGCAGGGGACGTCATCGTAGTTGGTTGGCTGATGCTGGATTGACGCTCTGATGCCGGCTTAGAACTACCATCCATGCTTGACCTCGGGGATTTTACACTTCCAATAATGCTAGTTGGACGAGAGGATGACGGACTGAGTTTCTGCGATGTAGACTCCGTAGAACCCTCGCTGTTCTTGAGGCCAAGAAAGGACAACAGGCCACCAGGCTTCTTCTTAGCCTCAGGAACGGGAGATGCGTCGTGTTTGTCCTTTTCTACCATACGCCAACCAGGGGGTAGTACATCATCGGGATGGATGTCGTGATTGGACTTGACAGACGCCTCCCAGGCGGTTGAGCCCTTGGAAGTCAAGTATATAGCCAATGGGCTTGATAATGTCATGGGCAAATGTTTAGTTAATCGCAGTGCCTCGTTCATGTGCTTTACCGTGAAAGTCTTCGCCAATTGAACATGTGGGGGTAAGACAAGGTTCTCCGGTACGAACATCTCGACAGCAGACGCTCTGGCGAAAGGGAGACTAAGAGGAAAGAAGGGTAAAACAAAGCTACAGGACTTACAATTCAGGAACATCTGCCATAAAGTCTTTGCTGGGTTGACGCGTTTCGGCTTTGTCTAACCGAGATTCGGGCCATAAATCATTTGAGAGCTCTTTCGCTTGTCGTACAATAGAAGCCAGTAGTTCAGGCGGCTTTCAATCAATTCATTATGAGCAAAAGGACTAGACGATGAATTAAAGGTTTAAAGACGAACTGACAACATGCTGGTCTTGTTTCTCCTTTTGCAATTTAGCCATCTCCCATTCATCTAGCTGAGACTCCTCCTCATCTTGTGGATCCGAGACCGGTGCCCACGCAGCACCCCATGCATTGCCGTCCTCCGTCTCCCCAGACGGAAAGGGAGTTGCGGAAGTAGTCCAAGCACCAGGACCGATATCTGTATTGGCACTTTCAAACGTGCCATATCCATCAGGACTGGTGGAACGCGTCGATGCGAATGGTGTGGGATGACTCAATGGAGGTGCAGGTGATGGGGGAGAATCTTGCGTTGGCGAAGCAGGGGCAGTTTGGAAGCCGATTGTACCATGAGATTCGCTTACTGGACTGTCTGATGGATCGACATCGGACTGAGAAAGTGTCCTGCCAATAGGCAAGTCGTCGTAAGGAGACTTTGGGGGGACCCAAGCTGGCGCAGCGTCTGTGCTATTATTGTTCCAGAGCGAGGGAAAATCAGAGGGTTCGTCCCACTGAATGCCTGTGCCAGTCGACCATGAAGGGTTCGCGAGATCAGCTTCCTCTGCTGGTTTTTGTGAATGATTCCAGGGATCTGCCCATGGATTTTCCATGGCAAGTCAGTGTCAAAGCACATTTGTCTTTCTCTACCCGAAATGTCACGTGCTGTACTACTGAGAGTCGCTGGGCTTTTTGTCCAGCTGCAGAGAAATCTGTTCGCCCCTTTCTCGCTGTCCCTGCCACTGCTGTACAATCCCAGAAACAAGAGCCTCCCGTTTCCCCCTCCTTTCTGCTACCAGTCGTAAGATGTGCGATCGTTTCGTCGCCAATGGTTCCTTGAAATTCCATCCCTTGCTCCCTCCTTTCGTCATTCTCAGCAGTTCGTACTTCTGTATGGCTCGGTGTTGTTGAATTTGATAGTTTTCTTCTATCCACTTCTCCCTTTCCTGCCGCTTCTCCTCTACCATGTCCTCGAGCCGGTGAGGGTAGTAGAATGGGTCGACGAGACCTACAACAGCGCGTTTGTAAGTCTTGAAGGCCTTGCGCTTATGACCAATTCTCGGATAAATGGCAGAAATGTAGTTGTCCGTGCGGATGTAAGTTGTCTGGACCCCGTACACGGCCATCAAGTATGAACGAATATCTGTCTTCGTGACAGAACGGGGAACACGGAAAGTGGCTTCGTATGGGTTGTAGGGCTGTCCGGGGGGTGTTTGGTTCCTAACCAGACGAATTATAACATTGGGGAGGTATATTGGCTGGCCAAGGACTTTGACAACGTCTTTTCCGTCGCGGTGTATGGTCTTCAACCCCCGAATGCGAGAACGTCGTTCGTACAAGCGTTCAAAGAATTCCAACTCGGTTACAACGTCGTCATTTCTTTTGATGAGCTTGCCAGTAGCAAGCAAGCGTTGATAACGAGTGTATTCGGAGGGAGTAAGTCCGCTAGGTCGAGCGTCAGTTTCGCCTGGCGCGGTCCCGCCTAGCCTTTTTCTTCGACGTAGACGAACTGCCAAAGGGGTCGAGGCTGTCCTGGCTGCGAGTGCAGGGTGAGGCAGGTTTGTTGAGTAGAGTCTGCGGAAAGCCTGCATTTCTGGACAAAAGTCTGGAATTTCCTTTTTTGATAGCGATCATGATTCCACGTGGCTTTGCTGTCTTGGATTGGCTGTGATGAGGCTGCAATCATGAGCCCTCGTTTCGTTCGCGGCGTAGGAAACGCCTTGACTAACATTCTCACTATTACAGGCATTGGTCTTCTCCTGACTTATGTCTTCATCCTTTATCAACCAACTTTCGGCCCTGGCGCCATCCAGAAGCTCGGCTGGCAATCTTGGGACGTCATCGTCATCGGCGACTCGTCCGACAAACCTCAAACAACAACCAGCGATGGCCACACCAGCGAGGATGACAAGACAGTTGATTGGTGGAACGTAACCAAACCTCATCAAGCCGTAGACACCACCAGCTTTCCGTTGGACATTTGGGCTCCCTTGCTTCCTCATGATGCAGGATGCAAGTCTCTTTGCACCTTTAATGTGACGAATGTTGACCAATTTTGCTAGTGGCAGAAATAATTGTAACCCATTGTTACGCGTCCCCATACTTCTTCGGTGATCTATGCGCACCCCGTTCTACTCCAGAACAAGACGCTATCAAGGGCAAATGGGTACGTGTCCCACGCAATCTCAACATAGAAGCTGGATACGCTTCCGGATACCTTGTGAGTGATTTGCGGTTCGCTCAGAATCTATATTAATGCAACAGCAGGAGATGTACTACCGACGTACAAGGCGTCAGGACGTCAATCTCATTGACGATATCCGTTTGCTTCCGTCTGGTGAAACCCCGTCTCCCAGTCAAAACTGGTTTAAGGTCGAAAAGTCTCTCCGTGCAGGGAGGTTCAAGGCTCCTCCCCTCTTCATGTGGTACCACCTAGGAAAGACGGCTGCGGAGATGACCAGAGAAAAAAAGGCGGATATTGTCACTGAGCTGGACGTCTTGTTTGGTGACGATAGACCCTGGTACGGGTTCGAGAGGCTTCACCCCCCAACTTTCCGCAAAGGTGAACCTATGGTCGCTGTCTGGATAACATACCGCAAAGGCGTCAAAATTCCTCCACGTGCTCCCCCGCTTCACTTTTCACGCTCTGGAAAATTCAAAATACTCCAGGTTGCGGATCTTCACTACTCTGTCTCGCAGGGAACATGCTTGGATACTCCCAAGCCTTGCAGCAACTCGGACAATCTTACGAACTCACTGTTAATGCGCACCCTCGATAAGGAGAAGCCCGATCTTGTTGTCTTTTCGGGTGATCAACTGAATGGCCAGGGCATGTCATGGGACCCAAGGTCCGTGTTGGCCAAGTTTGCACGGGCTGTGACAGACCGCAATATACCGTGGGCGGCTGTTTTTGGGAACCATGACGCTGAAACTGGCGCGACTAGAGAAGAGCAGCTTGAAATGATGAAGGCATTACCCTATAGCCTTGTGGAGAGGGGACCAAAGGATATCCATGGTGTAGGAAACTATGTGTTGAAGGTCATGAGTGCTGATGCGTATGTTACACTAACGTCTCTTTCTCTCTCTTTCTCTGAGAATTCACAGATCAAAAACGCATTTATTGACATTATACTTCTTGGACTCTGGCGCCTATGCCGAAGGACTTTTGAGTTGGTTGGGGTTTGCTGAAGGCTCAGATTATGATTGGATTCATGAGGTAAGACGGCGCAAAACGTGATCACTCCCTGCTATTAACTATGCATTCAGGATCAAATCAATTGGTTCCTTCAGAGCTCTGGTGAGGACATGGCCTTCTATTGTTCAATATAGAATCTGAGCACAGTTGCAGCATCCATCGATCACATCGAGCGTCCCTTCCATCCTGACACTGGCAAAGACCTAGCGACCATCTGGCCCCGCCAATCAGATCAGTTGACGCCAGTAACGAGGAAACTTGCGAAACCCAACGCTCTCATGTTCTTCCATATACCATTGTATGCTTTCATCTCGTCCCGTGATTTTAACCGTGGAGCTCACTGGTATCATGGCAGACCTGAGGCGTTTTATAAAGCCGATACGGATCCACGTACAGGGAAAACGCTTGATATCGGAACACATGGCTTGGAGGGACCTGGGAACGCAAAGCATAACGGTGGTTTCTTCGAAAAAGGCGTGTTGCTAGCAAAAGAAAACGACCGGAGAAATTCTGTTTTCATGCCTGAAGTCAAAGTTGTTGCAAATGGGCATGATCATAGTAAGTGCTTGCTCGGCTGGAAGAGGTGGGTGAAACTGATTTGTGCTAGTAACTGATAACTGTAGAAGAGTGCAAGGGATTTGGATGTGCTTTGGTGGTGGAGGGTGAGTTGAGAGAGTGTTTTGTGTCTTGTAACAAAGCTTATTCCTCCTTGCAGCTCATTCTCGGGTTACGGAAAGATTGGGTTTGACAGGAGACACCGAGTATACGAGATATCGGATTATGGCGAAACGATCCGAACGTATAAGCGGACGGAGGAGGACGAGATTATAGACTCGATGATGCTGGCTGGCAGAGGAGCCCCGGCTTTCTAATGTACACTACCCTAGAATTGATGAGGCTGTCAGTCCCTGTTTGATACCCTGTCTTCCTCTTCCCTTTCATGTCACATACTCATCGCCGCGACAATCATTCGGTTTCCTCAACTCAGTCATCCAGTCGCAGTGACCGGTCAACCAGACAGAATGGCCATGTATGTTCGGATCTTCTTGTGGAGCAATCAATTATATATTGACCCTCCGTCTCAACAAGCCTGCAGTCGAATCCGCCGTTACACGCCTCTTGGTTTCTATCAAGCAACTACTTGAATCCCTCACCCAATGGAGCCAGCTCAAGGTCGATGAAATGGCTGTGAGCGACGTGTATGTCCGTCTAGGGAATGACTTCAATGCTGCAGTAACCGCGTTTGCGGCCTACAACATCGAGATGTCGTGCGTAATCCAAGCCACACTTGTGTGTCTTTACATCTAACGTCACCCTATCAACCAGAGAACTTATAACAGTCCCTGACGACCTTCGCAATGTGCTCGAGCAGTGTCTCGCTGAAGAAGCTAATGCAGAGATCCTTGATATTTATTTGCCCTCTGTCCGACAGATCATCACGAATCTTCTACAAGGGCTGAGGGGGAAACAGTCCATATATAGACGCATCGTGTCGGAGCACAAACATAGATCCTCTGGAGAAGGTGATCACGAACGGTCAGATAGGACGTCTCGTTCGGATAGGGACAGGGATCGAGACAGAACCTCAAGACGAAATGAAGGCGGACATCGCTCCTATGCATCTAGTAGGATTGATCTGGACAATAACTCGGACCGAGAAGCCCCTTCGAGAAGGAGCACCGCGACATCTGTCATGTCGGTCAGTAGCAGAAAGGAACAAGAAGAGCCATTTGTCGGTGGATTCGCCCCAACACTTCTCGAACGACATTCTGTACCACAACAGCCGCCGCCACCACCAGAATATCAGGAACAACCCTCGAACACTACCGAGATAAAACAACGGTCTCTTCCCTCACCAGGAGAACAGTCACCGTCACCTCCTCCTCCTCCTCCTGGAAAACCTCAACCGCAGAACGGTCTACCAGCTCCGAATGGTAGTTCCAGTAGCACTGGTGATGGAGCCGATTCAAGGCCGTCATCAGCTCCAACACAACCTGTTGTGCCCGCCCACGTCAAACGTTTCTCCTTGGTTGACAAGCCAGTACCGCCAACAATGATTATCGAGCCCACGAGCCCAGATGACGACACGGATCGCTCTTACACACCACCAGCTGACAGGGCTCTCCCAATGGATCCACCACCCGCGGTCGCCAACTCATTAGCAGCGCTCAAGAATGCCGATGTCCTGGAAAGAAGAGCATCCAAGCGATTCTCGTCTTTCAACATACACAAGATGACTGGTGGATCGAGTCGAGACCGCTCAGTAAGAAATCATCCGAATAGGAGGTCGCAAGCGGTTTCCTCAGCCCTGACACCGGGAGATCTGGCGGTGCTGACAGAAGTGGACGATGAAGAACAAGAGGAAGAGGAATCGTTTGCACTTCTGAGAAGAGAAGGGAGCTCCAGGTCCCGTCGAGTCGTCTCGCGTGCCGCTACGCCCGACAAGAGGCAGGTTCCGTCTCCTTTACCGACAACGCCTGCACGGACACCGGAACCTGTTGCACCCAAATTGAACGGAGTCCAGCATGAGCCCGCAGGCGTACCAACGGGTGACCCGTCCAAGATAACGGTCTTTCTGCAACTGGGAAGAGAAGTCAAAAAGGTCAAAGTTGAGAAGGGTATTTCATTTTCGTCCCTAAGGGTCCTTTTCGTGGACAAATTCTCCTATAATCCTGGTCTTGAAAACTTCCCAGCTATTTACATCCGCGATCCATCCAGTGGTGTGCAATACGAACTAGAAGATTCCGATGAAGTTAAGGAAAGGTGCCTGCTGTCGTTGAATATCGAGCGTACGTCACTCGATTATTATTTGGCTTCAGTCTACGGGGCTCACTGTCCTCCATTTAGCTCTCGATCAGATAAGGCAACACATTGATTCCCAAATATCCGGTCTATCACAGGATATCAAGGAGCTCAAGTCAGCTGTCGTCACTTCTAATAGAGCACCTTATCCTATCGTCACCCAACCCCTAGCAGAGAACACCCTTACTCCAGAACGACCTACAGATCGACAATTTCAAACGGTGGCGAGAAGGTTATCAAGGTTTATAAGCAACACCAATGCCATACACGGTGTTTTGGAATCACCTTCTTTACCCTTCATTCCGTCACAATTGACGGGACAGTCGCTTCAACCTCAGATGACAGGAGTTTCCGTGATGTCTGAGTACTCTACTCGCGTCGTGAGCGATCTGAAGACACAGTTTGATGAAGTGCAGAATCTCCGCAGAGATCTCGGTATCATGCGTCAACTGTACACTGAATTCATGAAGCAGACGAAGGATTCACTCGGAACTCTACGGACCCAAACTCAATCAGTCAGACAATTGGCTACAACTAATATCGGGGGCGCACGAGCGTATATCGACTCTGGCAAGAGCAAACTCGACAGCCGTAGTCAAAACTTGTTGGAGGAGGTCGAGAAGCTGCAAGATGCGGTGGAAAATATCAGAGACGATGTCATCAAACGACACATCACTCCCAAATCACAGTACCTCAAGAACGTTAAGAAAGACGTGGATTCGGTTGCGGCGGGGATAGAGAGCTTGCGAGAACACATCAAGACCATCAAACCTATGTGGAAGACAACATGGGAAAAGGAGCTCCAGAACATCGTAGAGGAGCAGCAATTCCTGACACATCAAGAAGAGCTGTTGCATGACCTATCGGAAGATCACAAGGCCGTCGTCGAAATATATGGACATATTGAAAAGGTGATATCCATCCGCGCTTCAGCATCGAGTGGCGTCGGCAAGAATTTACGCAAACCCAACTTCCGACCGGTTCCGACGGAGGAGGGACATGGAGGGTTAAGCACTGTGATGATGGAGCTACGGGGAGCTGCGGTAGATCCTGAGAAGCGGCTCAAGGCTATAGAGGCGAGTCAAAAGAACCGACAAAAGGAGCTCTCGTCGCGGACAGACGAGCTGCACTCAGAGCTATCCGAGTTTGTGGGAGGCAGGAAACTACGGATGACGGGAGGAGCAGAGGAGGTCGAGCGGGTGAGGCAGAAGAAGAGCGAGATGACGCTCAAGGCCATGTTCACTGGCCAAAGTGTCAACAGTCCATCAAGCTCGTCGGTTTCGCTTGGATCAGACTTTGCTTCGCCAACGTCGCCACAGCCTCATCACTAACACCCAGACTATGCGAGCTGTCAGTCAGGAGGATCATGATTAATCCCTCATCGCTTCTTTCCATGCGGACATCGTGGACGATCTTGCCAGTTTTCGTTGTCACGCCACTTACGGTATACTTTTGCAATGCAACATTTAATGACTTGTCGATGCTTTTTGCGTTTCCATTCATCAGTTCTTACGGTAGCCTGTTAATATAGGACAATTATTGGCGACCAGCACACACAAGTCGTAGTACATACAAGAGGATTTGTTTTACAATACATCCAAGTAGATAATGCACAAGTCCCAAATAATAATCTACAATCCCCAAGATAGATGCGAGCATCGAGTTATGTACACCCTAATTTCCGTCCGGGTCAGAACGATCCCGTGGTTGAGAACAATCAGGTACATCCTGTCCATCGAAGTTTTGATCGTACAATACACCGAATTCCGTTACCCCTTGCATGGGTAATGTAGAGGATGACACATCCATCAGCTCAGAGCATAAGACCCTAGCGCCGTTCCAATACCGGAAGGGTCTGATTCTAGCGCCTATGGCCTTTGACCAGCGTGACGGCGACCATCCAGAAGAGGAACTGTATGTTTTTAAATTTAAAAAGAAATACGACACGGCAGGCGATCGCCACCAAAAAATCAGCACACGATACACGTAAACTTTATTGGAAACGCACGGAGGTGGCGGCTGTGTTGATGGGGATCTTTCGCCCGGCAAACGGACGCGGTTCGGGGTAAGGACGATATAGGAGAGGCTGAATGGTAGTAGCAAGGGCCTCATCTCGAGCATTGAAAGGAAAGTAATTTGCCTGTCGAGTGTGGGCTTATACCGGAGGATTTCTTGGTGCGAAGCGACCGTATGCGCTGGCAAGAGTTTAAGCTGAAAAGGTAAAGATTGGCAAAAAGAGCTTGAGGGGGCGGCGCACCAAAAAGGAGCGATAAAGTGAAGCTTAAGGTTGAGTGATGCGCTTGGAGCATTCTTATGTGCGCGAATACTCCCATTGTAGTCGCTACGCATATTGTTCGTTCGGATGGGTGTTGACGCCGGTGTGCAAATACAGACAAACAAGGACTGAAAGCAGCGACGATCCGAGAGCCCGGGATTTAAGGGAATCCGTCAGAGATGATAGTATATATATCCTATATACCAGCGCTCGTTTTTATCTCCAACCTACCTCTCTGACACCATGTCCTCCTTCCAAGACTCTTCTTCCACTTCATCCGCTGTACGTTCCCTACCTACCTCGATGTGATCATCATCATATACTGACACACACTCAGTCCTGCAATGTTGCCACGCAAGGGCTATTCCCCCCCAGACCGACATTATCGCGGAGACGCAGTGGTCTCAGACTAGTAGAGGGCGACAGCTCTGCAGGTGAGCGTGCTCCTTGGTTGTTGTTGTGTCGAGATGTTCAACTTTCCATCCAGACAGCACTGGTAGTCATGACGCCACACAGCTGGCATATGAAATTATGCAACACAAAACCACCATGTAAATCCCAAACTTTTCTCACAATCCGCGTCCACTAACACCGAGGGTTTAACAGACAGCGCATCGCGAACGTATTCGCAGTATGACGGAAACACGATCAGAGAAGAAGAAGAAGATCGCCACATTCAGACACACGTACACACATGCCAATGTCATGCCTTTACACCTTTTGTTAAATCAGTTTTTTGTTTTGCGTTTCATACGTTGTAAAAAAACATAATTTGTACGTTACTACTCTCCCGCTGTACCCGTAATCTGATAACATGTCTATTAATAATCATTCTTGGATCCAAAAATTTACGGCAAAAACGCTGATAAGGCGCAGCCGTGTAATCCTTCCGAAAGGAAGTTTTAATTTTTGAAAGTGCAACTTGTGACCAAATGTGCTCTGCATCCGGATGTTCCTGCCTCCCGTCGGTGATCAGTTGTGGTTGAGGAGGAGTTATGGGTGCTGATTGATCCATTCGTGACAATATCTGGAAACACAGAATTTACACCGCAGCACATATGACATACGACCGAGGTCCTGGTCCTTTCCGTTCCCACCGAGCAAGTAAAACGTAGGAACACTCGGCTCTCCGTCTCTGCTAGCGCCAATCGGCCAAAAAAAAGACTTGATGGCTTTCGGCCCGCGAGTGAGGAACTGGAAGACCCTGGTTAACGATTGCGCATTCTAGGCCGCCTTGTCTTGCTTCGAATCCTACTACGGCATTCCAGAATCTGATTATATGGAGTTCACACTCCAGGATTAATATTGGTGCGTTCGAATTACATACCAAAGTTGGTCATAGGTTACGCGCTCTCGACTTGCTGTACCTGATAACGATCATATCCAATGTATAAAATAGAGTCTGACCCTGTCACTTGACAGATATGACTTTTTGATAGACGCATCTGGTTCTCACTTGACATGCCTGAAAGTCAGGCCCAGGTCTAACCAGATTTACGAAATTAGATTTGTGGAGAAAGATGTAGAATAATACAATGTGTTCAACCATCACGAGGCCAGCCTCGTCCAATATCTGCTAAAAAAGATATAGCCTTTTATGAGCCAGTAAGGCCTCCCGTCGCACCAGTTGCAGCTATGCGTGCGTTGGCGTCAGCCTGTGTCGTGCATGTAATAGAAGTGCCGGGCTTGTTCACGAGAGGAAGAGCAGCGCACATCAATCCACCCGCGCACGGGGTGGTGACAAATTTGCCGCCAACGCACTGCGCAAAGCTGGATCCAACACACGCGTTCTCGCCGTCTGTGCAGGGTGAGTTGGCAGTGAGCGTGGCGAACTCGGCGTTCAGCTTCTGCGCATCTTTGCCGTTTTGGAGATGGAAGTCACCTGAACTCGAATCTGTGTTGGATGAAGGTGATGGAGATGGCGAAGGCGGCGAAGGGGCAGGTGGAGAGGGAGCGGGTGTAGGGGTGGTCATGTTAGGGCCGGTCTGTGAACCCGTACCTGGGTTTTGAGTGATATCGACCAACTGTTGCCCGTCTGGCACAGGGCCATTGGGGTTAGCAGGACAGGAGCCAGGTGGGCTCAGAGGCGCGTTATGACCAAAGGGAATGGTGCCTTGTCCGCCGACAGCAACACCGCCAACAAAGACCTTGGGGTTTGCACCTGCAAACTGACATTGGAACAGACCGTCGAGCTCAGCGTTCCTTGGAGCCTTTTGACAATACGGCACGCTCAGTGATGTGGGCTGCAGGTGACATCAGTACAAGTCGTTGTAGTCCGGGAAAATGTTTACTCACCGTGTTCCTCGGCTGTTGCGCAAAGATCTGCGTCAACGCGATCACTTGGCCATTGTTCTGCAGAGTCTTGGCCAGATCGATCATCTTGTCCGCCTGGTCTTGTTGGTCGCAGGGACCGGCGGCAGCGAGGAGTGTCGTGAACGAAGCCACAGACTGAGGGTTACACTGCTGGCCGCCCCCGGCAGCAAGACAGGCTTGTTCCCATTTGGCCGTCGAGGCCGAAATGGTCTGCGCAATGCGCTTCTCAAGAGGCGCCCCGCTCGCGGTGGCAGCGATCAAGCTCAAGAGGACAAAGGAGAACTTGAACATGGTGAAGCAGTTCCTGACTGAAGGAAAAAGTTGCAGACGGCTAGCGAAAGCGGCAAGCACCAGGCTGGAGAGAGAGAGGAGGCCGAGAAAAGGCGCAGAAGATGGTTGAAGAAACAAAAGTGAGGATGGAGGACGAGGAGGTTTTTATATGCGAATCCATACATATCTGTGGCTTTTGGAGTCCTTTTGGAGTCTGGTTCCCCTGGATACGAAACGCCGGTACAGTGAACAAGGAAGCTCTCCCATGCAGGCCGGGTGATGGACAGATTCCGACACTTTTGTACTTGTAATGTATACATCATTCCAAGCGAAACCACTGGGGTATCAGTTTCCATAGCCTCTCTCGTTCCCTCGCTGCCCACGACTCCAGCGTCCTCGCACACGCCACACACTCGGAAAACTCGGCACTCTTCAACTGCCCCAGCTCTTCCGCAACATAAAGCGGATCATAGCAACCCCTTTCGCGATCGAACAAATAATGTTGCGTTGCCAGGTCCACAAGCTCGGAAAAGTCCTTCCGACACGTCGCTGCCGAGATGCATATTCCGCTACTGAATACCGAGCCAGAGTGGCGCCGACCATGGGTCTGGGCAATAGCGTGGTATTGGCTTTGTCGTACTTGTGGGCTGTTGCCCAATGCTTGTATCAAAGCGGTGATCGCTTGCTGTGTGGCCTCCTTGCCGAGGCAAAGACGTTGCATATCGTTCATGAAAAGATTGAGAGCGCCGTCCTCTTGTGCTTCAAAGATCTGCGTGAAAGACCGCCGAGAGAGGTCGTAAAAGGCGGCTGGTAAGAGAGACGGTGCATCGACTTCTCTAGCCAAGTTGATGACCGCCTAACATGCCCGGTTGGGGACTGCGGATCACAAAAGAACAAATGCACACTTACGATCGGATGAGGATAAAATTGTCGGCCATTAGTTTCAAGTTCATATATCCGCGCAATATCTTCACGCATGTCCCATGCTTTCAAATTCGTCGGCCAGGCGACGCTCAGATGCGCCAGTGCCTTTGCTTTGAGCGAGTCGACGATATATTTGTGAGAGAGACGGAGAATTCCTGATGCTTTGCAAAAGTCCTTCTCGCTGTTATCACCAAAATCGCTTTTTTTTTGAAATTATACTGTTAGCCAAAAGACAAATACCTCGGTACCGGCCGCGGTTAATAACTTACGGGCCATCATAGAGAGCCTTCAATAGATTACCAACGTCTTCCGCTGAGTCGTGGAGTCGGATGACAGGGGTCGTATCCACGTCAACGCCAAGCTCGCAGAGGCCTTCGTACCTCTCCTTTACGGCATCGCATGCTTGCGAGTGAGGGACGGCGAACATGTCTCGAAAATACACAGAACGACGGGCGAGCTGAGATATGTGAACGCGAAAGAGGGTATCCTGCGCCCTGCAAATGATGCTGCCGTCGTCGAACCAGAGATCCTTGTGGCGAGCGAGGAATGTGCCAGTGTCGTCTTTGACGACTTTACCATCGTCGACGATACACGTAGAAGAGGTGGACAAGCGCTTCAAGCGCGACATGAGAGGCGAGGACGCCATGGCATAGTGTTTACCGACCGCGATGCGACAACTCGCGACTACATTTATGTAGCTACTGACTAATCTTCTCTTCCAACTGATTCAACAACCCCTCAAGCTCCCGTGCCTCATGCATGAGCTGCTTCACCGCACTGTCCACCGTCGTCGGCTTTTCTTTCGCACTCAGTCCATCTACCGCTTCATTAACCACAGCTTGCCATGTCGTCCCTTGTTTGGCAAGCTCTTGCACAAGTTCATCTTTTATCCGTCTGCAGTTTCCCACTCCTTCGTAGGTAAATCCAGTGAAGACTTGCACCATACAAGCACCAGCTTTGGCATATTCAAGTGCATCAGCACCCGATCGTATCCCACCACAGCCGATTATAGGAATCGAACTGGGCAGTAGACCGCGTAGTGTCCTTAGAGTATCCAAAGCAATAGGTTTTAGGATGGCACCTGACAATCCACCAGTCTCGCCCTTGTTAGCTGGAAAGAAATGTTAATGCCCTTGGAGATTTGCAAACTGGTAGTACTTACGACTCTTTAACGTCTTTGGTCGCTCGATTGTCGTGTTGCTAACTATAACTCCATCAATACCTGATTTCTGGACCACATTCGCAATGTCAGATAGTTGTGCTTCATCTAGATCGGGTGCAATTTTGAGCAATAGTTTGGGCCTCTTTGCCGTGATGGCAGATACAGGAAGTTCGTTTCGCGCTTGTATCACCCCGTTCAAGAGTTTTTCCAGAAGCTCCTTGTTTTGCAAACCGCTAGATTAACTCGATGAGTTCTGCGGTGAAAGGTTCAGACAGGGCACTTTTTACCGCAAACCTGGTGTGTTCGGACTCGAAACGTTGACAACCAGGACGTCAGAATAAGGACCAAAAGCACGGACTCCCTTGATATAATCATCGATGGATTCCACGGGGGATGTCTTGTTCTTCCCAAGATTGACGGCCAAGATAGAGTTCGGGCGTAGGGATGCTGTGTCTGTGCTTGGAAGGAAACTTGGAAGTCTGCCTCGTACCCTCCCTAGCACTGAAAGATGACCCTGGGAGGGGAATCCATAACGATTGATCAGTGCTTCGTCCTCGGTGAGGCGGAATACACGTGGTTTTGGGTTGCCTGGCTGTTGAAGGAATGACTACGAGGGCCGCAAGACGTGGATATGACGGTACCTGGGGATTGGGTGTCACACTGCCGATTTCTACCCAGCTGAATCCAAGGTTGTATAAACCTAGTCTGGGTTGGGAATGACTTTACACTATGATGTATCAGCGTACCGTCAATGGCTTCGCCTTCTTTGTCGAAACCAGCAGCTAAACCAACAGGATTTGAAATTTCCTGGTCCCATAACTGAAACCAACTTTGTACCGACGTCCCTTGTGAAGGCGGAGAGTAGCTTACCCGTACAGCGAGACGCTTGTCATCTGGAAGAGGATCTCTTGGCGCCAGACCACTTTTCAACACCTTCAGAGCGAATTTGTGTGCAGACTCTGCATCTGTAGTGTTTCTTAGAAGTGGGTTTAAAACATATCGGTGAAGAGCTGAACGAGCATCGAAGTAATAGACAGCAAAGAGACCGGCTGAGACGGTAAAGACGGTCGCGTAGAGAGCTGTTCGGGCTGGCGAACGAGGGGTGCTTGACGTAAATAGCGTCCGTGAAGGCCTCAGAAATGCGAGTCTTTTTGCGGCGACGCGATGCGCAAACGACATATCGTCGTCGTCGCTTCCCGTTCGGCGTGGGCAGGCAACATTGAATGTTGACGGATGTTAGGATCCAAAGGCATTGCCATGCTCTAATCCCAATATGGCAAAAGATGATTATAGATAGCATCGGTCAACTCCGACAAATTTTCCAATTTCTTCATCACCTCCATTTCTGTGGGCCCTTCAAATGGATGTTAGTTTGGTCTTTTTTTGCCAATTAGTCGCGACTTATTCTTCTCATCTAGCCATCTTTTGCCCAGGGCTTGCATGCCCTGCTTGGCCAGACAATTTCAAATGACACAGACACCGTGAAAGCTGTAGGATCCATAATCTAGCTTGCAAATTTTTTCATTGCTCATCACACCTTTCTTTCTTCTTCTATCCAGGCAACTGCCCAGCTTAACAAAGACTATTTCAAAAAACCAGCATGCATATCTGCGCTGGCAAGTATCATCGCCAACTCGCCTGATCAATCTGTGTGTATCTGTGCCACTTCCATCCGATCGGCAGTCATGTATCCCATGCAACCTTCCTAGGTGCGACAATTGGCGGCTGTTGAAATGAGAAAACGCGTCTCGCAAAACAGCGGGAAACTCTGGGCGTTACTTCCGCAAAACGAACGGGAAGAAATCAAGGCAAAGCTGCCTGAACTCGTGCTAGCAGAAACAAAGTAGGCCAGTCCTTTTTCCCAACGACTTTTTTTTTTACAGCGTATCGCCAGTGATCTAGTCCGACATTCCACTGCACGTGTTGTAGCAGCCATTGCTTCGAACGAATTTAGCCACGGTACATGGCGGCAGCTTTTACCCTATCTTATTCAAACATGCAAGTCCCCCGATGTCAGGCATCGCGAAGTTGGCATCTACATCATCTACACTGTATTGGAAGTCATAGCAGAGGGGTTCGAGAACCACCTGGCAGAATTTTACACTATATTTGAACAGTTACTGGTCGATCCAGAGAGCCAGGAAGTCAGGATTACAACAGTCAAAGCAGTGGGGGTCGTGGCTCAATACATTGATGTCCAAGACAAGAAGGATCTTGTAAGTGCTTTTGCTTGATTTTAAACAAGTTTGCCCTCATGTCGGACAGAAAGCAATTCAATCCATGCTTCCTGCCATCTTTCAAGTTATTGGACAAACCGTCGAGGCAGGCAATGAAAGTGGGGCAAGGCAGCTTTTCGATGTCCTCGAAACCCTTCTTATTTTGGTACGAGGTCATGATTGGCCGATCACATTCAGCGACTGATCAATCTTTACAGGAGGTTCCCATCCTTGGCAAGCACATACCAGATTTGGCGCAATTCCTCCTTCAGTATGGTGGCAACCGGAACTTTGATAGCGAAATGCGCGTGCTCGCGTTAAACGCCCTCAATTGGACCGTTCAATAGTATGTCTATAAGTGTGTCTCAATTCCTTGGCATTGACCTTGCCCAGCAAAAAATCAAAAATCCAGAGCCATAATTTGGCCGGTGTCATTCTAGAGGGTCTCATGCCTATTGCTGCAGAACCTGAACCTCAAGATATCGACGATGATGCCCCTTCCCGCGTATGTGAGCACTCTGCGTCATTGCAAACAAGAATTCACACCGTTGTAGTCAGTGCTGAGGATCATCGACGGCCTCTCCACGTCTCTCCCCCCTTCTCAGGTTTTCCCGGCCCTCCGTAACCTGATCCTTCAGTACTTTTCTTCACCCGATCCTGCAAATCGGCGCGGTGCCATGCTTGCTCTCGGTGTCGCCGTCGAAGGCTGTAGCGAATTCATGAAACCATTGATAAATGAAGTTTGGCCCCTTATTGAAGCTGGACTCCAGGACGCCGACCCAAGCGTCAGGAAGGCAACCTGTAATGCCGTTGGATGTCTATGCGAATGGCTTGAGGATGAATGTGTGTCCAAGCACGCTATCCTCTTCCCGGTGCGTTGTTGTTTAGTTGCCTCAACAGAAATCATAACGAATCTCCGTCAGGCTGTTATGACTCTTGTTAATGATCCAGCCACTCAACGCGCCGCATGCACAGCCCTTGACGCCATGCTTGAGATTTCTGGCGATGTCATTGAGCAGTATCTACAACTAATTATGGAACGTCTTGCTGGGCTTCTTGAGACAGCTCCCATCCCCGTCAAATCCGTTGTCACGGGTGCCATCGGTAGTGCCGCTCATGCTTCAAAAGACCGCTTCCTTCCTTTTTTCCAACCCACCATGGACCGTCTGCAGCACTTCCTCGTCCTCACCGGCGAAGGCGAGGAGACGGAGTTACGTGGTATAACCATGGACGCTATTGGCACATTTGCCGAAGCTGTTGGAAAGGACGTCTTCCGACCATACTTCCCCGACATGATGAAGCAGGCTTTCCAAGGTATTGAACTGGGCAGTGCTCGTCTAAGAGAGTGCAGTTTCCTGTTCTTTGGTGTGATGGCCCGTGTGTTCGGCGAAGAGTTCGCTGGGTACTTGCCAAACGTAATGCCACCGCTTTTGACCAGCTGCAAACAATCGGAGCACGGTGACGATAATTTAGCTCGTACGTGACCTAATGACTTCTAATAATCCGGTGTTTTGACCTAGATGACTTGCAGTCTCAATTTCAGAAGCTTCAACCGCCTTCTCGTCTGGTTCTTCTCCTGACCACGAAGTTGGCGAGAACGGTGATGTATCCGTTGAACTCGAGGATGTTGACCTCGATAAGATGTTGGACGTCAATAGCGCCATTGCGGTGGAGAAAGAGATCGCAGCAGATACCCTCGGCACTCTTTTTGCTGCTACGCAGACCCACTTCCTGCCATACGTCGAACCCAGTGCTCTTGAACTTGTGAACTTGTTGTCCCACTACTATGAGGGCATCAGGAAGAGTGCGACCGATTCATTGCTGGAGACTGTCAGGACTTTTTACGACCTCAGCGATCATCAACCCTGGGAGGCTGGAAGTGTGGCGGTATTATATTTTCTTTCTCATTACGTTAAGCCAAATTAACCCACTGTTTCAACAGCAACCCCTGGACCCCAATGTCAAGGAACTCATCGGACACTCGCTCCCGCCATTGTTTGATATGTACGAAACTGAAGACAACAAGTGAGTAACGCCCCTTTAAACAATACTCGGGATGAGAAACTACTCAGCTCACTTCGATGTCTCGCACAAATGAGAATCATACAATTGTTCCTACTGATCACATCAAGTTAAAACTTGAAATACGTTGCGAATACTGACGTCGTTTATATTTAGAACTGTCGTGTCTACCTTGCTTGTTGGTCTCTCAGAGACTATCACCAAGATTGGGCCTGCATTCATCGAAGGATGTACGTCCATGGTTTTGTCAGATTGACCTACATTGACTGAATGATTAGATGTCGAGCATCTCTGCAATATGGCTGTCCAAGTTTTGAGCCAGAAGGCGCCATGCCAACAAGATCCCGACCAAGACGAGGCAGAGGAAGCACCTGAAGATCAGGCCGAATATGATTCCGTCCTTATTTCCTCTGCAGGTGACCTCGTTTCAGCCCTTGCCAACGCCATGGGTGCTGCATTTGCACCCGCATTTGTCACCTTCTGTCCCCTGATCATAAAATATTGTGTAAGCTTGAAATTTCATCATGATTGTTATTGATCTAATCCGGCACCATAGAAAAAGCATCGATCCTTGAGCGATCGTTCGGCTGGTATTGGCGCTCTTGCTGAAATAATTGCTGGTATGAAGGGCGCCATCACGGCACAGACCGAGCTTCTTCTCGACCTCTTCTTCCGCGCTTTGAGTGATTCGGAGGCGGAAGTTCAGAGCAACGCCGCTTTCGCCACAGGCATGCTTGTTGAAAATTCTGACATGGACCTGTCACCTCAATACCTCCATATCCTCTCTGCCCTCCGCCCTCTCTTCAACGTTACGCCCGAATCATCTGCAGCGCACCTCAATGCAAAAGATAACGCTGCAGGCACTGTGGCACGCTTAATTATCAAGAACCCAAATGCCGTACCATTCGATCAAGTCATGCCAATTTTCATCAGCGCTCTACCATTGACGCACGATTTCTTGGAGAATAACGCTGTGTTCCGAGCTCTGTTCCATATGTTCCGCACCGATACCACTCCTCTACGGCCGTATACTGATCGGATTTTGATACTTTTCAAGCATGTGTTGGACCCCGACAACGCTGAGCAGACCACCAAGGCCATTAAAGAAGAACTTCTCACTTTACTTATTGCCTTGAATCAAGAGAGTCCTGAAGCAATAATAGGAGCTGGCTTGGCAATGTACCTGCCAAATACTTAATACAAATAGCTTCTTGTTCTTTCCGTTTCTTGTGATTCTTCATCAATTTCCGTGTTGTATTTTTTCTCCTTACAATTACTCCCTTGCTTTACTAGTCATACTTCAACGTCTCACTCACGATGTTAGATTTCTTTTGCACCCTTGTATTTGATTTACCAGTTATTGGCAACCCAGATCTGTTGAGGCTTGCCTTGTTTATGAACATGTAGTATGATTGTTTCAAAAAGCAAAATACAACAGGACGTGTATGATAATAACGACACAAAGGGTAAGCTATGAATTTTTACCAGTGAGTCCGGATGGGAAGCCTGCAAAATCAACCTGTTCTTGGTACGATTGGTTATCAATCGCGTAAGATATCCGCAATCTTAGACGGACGTTGCTCTGAGGGGTGGTTAATCGTGGCTTGTGGTGGAGATGAAGCTAAACACGTACTCCAACGGGGGCTATCACGCGCATTTGTTGAGTTTCAACGGTTCCTGCATTGACAGTAGAACTAGACATAGGCAACATCTGTAATTGTTGGGTCTGTATCAAATGTTAAGAACCAAGAAACAATAAAAAACAACGCCACGTATACCTTGGGCACTGCGGCTTGGAAACTAATCCCAGTCACAGGTGATACACCAGTGACTTGGAACCGCGCCATGATCATTACGATGCCCGGCTTCGCGGGCGAAGTCTGAGGAGTCAGAGTAATTTTTAGGCCATTCTGATCATAAGCAGTATATGTAGTTAGACGTGAAGAACCGGAGGTCGACGCTTGCGGAGGTGGTGATTGCGATTGCGATTGAGGTAAAGGTGCAGATGGCGTATTTATCGCTTTCGGTGTCTGAATTGGAGCAGGCGTAAAAACAGCAGCCGCTGGAGTCGATCCGAATAGTCCAAGAATATCATTAACAGCCGAACGGTGAGCCGACGGGGTCGAGACTGCAGCTGTCGATGGAGTAGAGGTAAGAGTACTTGATCCGAAGATCTCAGCAAGCAAATCTTGGTTCGACTGTGCTGCGACAGAAGGCCCATTCGTGTGTACTTGTGACGAGGAGGTATCGTCTCCTAATAAATCGTCCTTGAGAGGCAATCAAAGGTATTAGATTATAACCATCGTCTATGAGGGATCAGCTACTTACCACCTTGGTCGACCCAACTGGCTTCTTCTCGCTCACTGGAGAGACTGAGATCTTCCGCATTAAATAAGAAAAAATAAACGCACCAACTCCCATTACAGTAGCCTTGAGTTCGGGTGGAGGCATTCGCTCCAGCACGCCTTCCTGTATCGAGCCAAGATTGAACAAGCTTGCAAATTCAACCGCTCGTTGCTGAATTTCTAATTCTGGACTTGTGGTATACTTGGCCAACACTTCATGGATACGTTCTTGCTCCGACCTAGAAGTGGTTGACCTGGACGATATTTTGGTGATAGAAGTAAGTGTATATTGGCGTGCGAGAGAGTTTGCATAAGGGGATTCAAGAGTTGACAGGATGAGGTCCACCAGCTCTTTGTCTGTCACTCGAACAGGGTTATCATCGTCCACGACCCCATTTTCAAGTATAATATCATTATATTCGCCCAAGACCCAAGTTGCAGCGAGAGTGAGGGACTCTTGAGATATATCTGCCTTGAGCGCTAAATACAACTTTGATGCGGTGTAGTGCTGTAGCTCCGGCGTATGCGCCACAAGACGAATGAATGCGGAGAGTGTTTCCTCTCTCACAAAGTTGCCAGCCTAGAACCATTTCACGCTCAAAGTTCGAAAAACGTATTGAGCACGAACCAGTTTTAGTACTCTCAAAACCGTGTCAATATGCCAGCGTTTATTTGGAGCGTAACGCTCCGCAGCAACGCAAATTTGCGTAGTCATTCCCAGTTTGAACTCGTCGTCTGCGACTTCCAAGAAGGCTAACAATTCCCTGACGAGAATCCGAACGCTCTGCTCATTGATGAGAGCATAAGATAGTTCTAATGCCCGGCGTCTGATAGATATATCTCCATCGCGCAGACAATCTAAAATCGTATTGCGGTGTCGTTGGACAGCGTTTGTATCCATGGATACAACTTTGTTGAGCGTATTCAGCGCGACATAACTGTTCAAGCGAATTAGCAACCTATGGGGTAGATACCAAGTCTCATGTACCGAATATTGTTATCACGGTTGCTCAAAAATTTGCCCAGGATGTTGATGGCCATTACTCGGAGGCCAGGGTCCGCTTCTATGTCAAGGATAGTGAGGACAGTTTCGTACAAGATCGAGTTTCCAACATTTTTGGTCGAGTCGGTGTTGGTAGCGACCTATCCTAATTCGTTAGGCACTCTAAGTTGCGATTCAGGACATGGCTCAACTTGAGCAAGAATGTCATTCATGGTCTCGCTAGCATGTGAGTCGCCTTTCCCGAGCATACGCAAAAGACGTAGAACTTTGACTTGGAGAAATGGATCCGTGATACCAGATACATCATGTTCTGGGCTATAACCGGTTGTGACATACGATTTGAGGTTTCTTACTAGCAAGGGTACGGCCTTTACTAAAATAAGACAGAAAGCTAGACTGAGGTGAGAAACTCACGTCACGGAACTCGCTGAGTAGATCATCATTCAACTGGCATATCTCAGAAGCAAGCGTTATGGCTGTTAAAAGAACGCCATGGTTTCGATCCGTAAGCAGGCTTTTAGCTTTGGCAACGTAGTGATCGGCAAGATCTGGTACTTTTTTAATAACACGGAGTGCACAAAGGGCAGCCTGGTACGAAAAGTTCACATCAACTGAGATGGACAAGAGTCGACATACATGCCTTTTTCCTAATATATGTATTACTTGAGCCGAGAAGCTTTTCGACTTCGTTTGCAAGGTCCCGTGACATCTCTTCAGATGCAATGTTGGCAAACGTGCACAATGCTAGCCCAACCGTGTACATGTTTGAATGGTTCATGTCGCTGGATGTGAATGCATTAAGTAGTAGTTGAGAGACCGGCAATCATGATCGACATACTTTTTGAGCGAGTTGGTGACCAACGTGAGCACCTCTTGATTCTCATCAAGAAGCAACATGATCCCTAGATATCCCAAACGCTTATCCGCGAAACGAGGACTCGCAACTAGCTTGAGGCATTCTATCTGACCAAAGTGGGCAGGGGAACCAAGCATATGGATGTATAAGAGCTTTGCGATATTATTGTGGCGTTGGAACGAGTCCTCTTCACGGAAAGAAGCACGGATCGCAGCTGACTCTTGTTGTATAAGCGCTCGTTCATCAGCCACTGTCTATGTAGAACTGATGGGTCAGACGGCTACGATATAGAAGGAATGGGAGGAAGTAAAAACCTTGCAAGCTCGGATTCCCTTGATGAGTGCTGGTAAATGTGGGTAGGTTACCGTCAATTAACGATAAAGCAACAGAGATATGCGCACATTTGAGGTTGCTATGCACCATCTCGTAGCGCTGTGATGTTCAGCCTCACTAGGGTATATGCGTGACCACTGGTTGTGACAATCTGAGAGTGCGTTCATCGAAATCTCCGAACACTCCCACTGATATCCATAGCCTTGCTGTTTGCGGTACTGTAACTTTTATCTTTTGTATCTCGTCTTGTCTACCGTCACTACAAAGATTTGGTGGCACTGAGTTGCCATAGATAGATGTACTAAAGAAAGAAATAAGATCCATGTCCTGGTTGGTGCAGCTTTCGGTGATAAGCGCTCGTCGATCTTCTTAAGGTGCGCAGCAAATTTAAGATCAATCATCTATCCTCTGTATGAACAACCATGAACCCCAGTAGCGCTTTTTGTTGGTTCTATCAGCTTCAGGGTAGCTGTTCTGCAGGAGATCAATGTCCATTTTCCCATGCCAGCCAAGATACGACACCTAAAGCAGGTAAAGCTTTCATTGCAATCGAGATTATAATTGCACAGTAACGACGACTTCTTCTCCCGCAATAACATGAAGCATCGAACGATTCTCTTGCTTACTCCGAAGGCACCCCATTCCAGACTGTGAGAGACAACAAGCAAGCATGCTACTTTTGGAAACAGGGCCGTTGCAAAAAGGACAAGCAATGCGGCTACGCACATACTGATACTGTGCAAGCCGAGTACAAGTCATCAACGCAATATTCTCCACCTTCGTCCTCAGCATCTGGCGATGACGGCGACGTTTCCGATGCCAACCCGCTGGCGGATCAACCAAGAGACGACGAAATATGTATTAACAATACGGGCGAGGACGTGACTCACGAGGAACAGCCTTTACCACAAGGAGACTTCTCATCTACGGACATAGAGCAGGTGGCTAGCGATGTCTCCGAAAAAGGTACGGTGGTTGTGATAGAATTCAGAAGCTTGAAGACTACGTACTGATCGCCGCCTAAAGATGCTACTGAAATGGACACTGAAGCTAACAAAGCCCTAAACTTGCTTTACTTGGCAAATGATGAGCAAAACGATGGGAACGAAGAGCCGGAACGAGTTGAACAGCCTGCCGCTGAACCCTCAATTGGTGATCTAGGCGACCAGAGATTGAATACAGATCATGTTCGAGGCGAAGTTGCACCAACTCGTCAAACTGGCTCCGAAAGAGACGCGGAAAATGTTGCATCGACCGACCAACTGGAAGAGGACGTCGACCGAAGCCTCGAAACAGTAACTCCAGATGATCATGTCTGCGAAGGTGGCTCAGCAAGCCTAGACAACGTCATATTAACAGCGGAACATGATGGTCCGGACGAGGTACTGGTTCAAGGCCAACAAGAGCATGATACTTGGGGAGGTTACCAGGAGAACTTCGCCAGCGACGATGATCACGTTCCACACTGGACAGAATACGCAGACCCTTACGCGAATCCGTTTGTCGCGTTTTGCAGATTTTTTGCCAGAGGCCGATGCAACCAGAATATAAACTGCACTTACAGACACGCTTTAACAGTGCAGGAGTACCTTCTTCTGTTTCGTGTCGAGCCCGTCACCTGGTCGCAATATGTACAGACCGAACATAGCGATCTTCCTCTATTTTCCAAACACCCAAGTTCGCTGGGGCCTTGCAAGTTCTACCCACTTGGAAAATGCCGGAATGGAGACAAATGTCCCTATACACACGACCCTAACTGTAGTGAGTATAATGGCAGGTTTGACAAAAGGACTACAGGATTAATAAATAACTTAGTAGTACCTGGACACGATGAGTACAATCATGAAGAACCAGGTCCCTCATATAACCAGACTGGCTGGTCAAGTAGACAACAACGACCTTGTAGAATTTTCGTGAAGTACGGATCGTGCAAGTTCGGCGAACGCTGCGAATTCAGTCACAATATCAACGATCTTAACACTAACTTGGTCAACAATGTTGAGTCCCAAGACAGCGAATGGAATTCCTGGAATCAAACAGACTGGGGCGCAGAGAATGATCCATCATCTAACGATGGCCACGCACCTGAATCAGGTATTAACGATGGAAACGCAAAGGATCAGCCGGCTGACGAGGAAGAACCCACTAAGCTCAATGAACAAAATATGGATAATAGTGGACGAGGGCAACGGGGAACCGACAATGCAGCGGAAACACAGCGGGGAGACGACAATGCAGCGGAAACACAG
>KN818226.1:876378-975742 GCA_000827485.1 Amanita muscaria Koide BX008
GGAAACACAGCGGGGAGACGACAATGCAGTGGAAACACAGCGGGGAGACGACAATGCAGCGGAAACACAGTGGGGAGATGACAGTGCAGCGGCAACACAGTGGGAGGACGATAATGCAGCGGCAACACAGTGGGGAGACGACACTGCAGAGGCAACACAGTGGGGAAACGGCAATGCAGGGGAAACACGGTGGGGAGACGACACTGCAGAGGCAACACAGTGGGGAAACGGCAATGCAGGGGAAACACGGTGGGGAGACGACAATTCAGCAACGCCAGAGAGATCCAACTATAATGAATCAGGATCGTCGCGAAATGGCTCCGGACAGAGCCAACAAGGTGACAGAACTGTAAAAACTTGCAGATATTTTGCGCTCGGAACTTGTCGAAAGGCTGGTTGCCGTTTCGCACACCAGAGAAATGATTTCGTTCACAATGATATAGGAAGTAACGACACCCACGTCACTCAACACGACACTTCATCAAATAATAAGAAGGCTTGGCAATCTAAAGGTAGGAGATATACACTGCCTCGATGATGAAAGACGAGCATTAAGTTCATGGATCAGCGAACGATGGATGGAGAGACGGAAACATGGAATCCGATCGAACATCGCAAGTCAACGGACAGAATATCTGCTGGTACTTTATGCGAGGCGGATGCACTAGGCCGAACTGCCGGTTTTTGCATGAGTCTAACGAACCTACGAACAACAATACTAGTGACAGCCAGCCTGACACATGGGATAATCCACAAAGTGGAGATCAAGAGAACGATGGATGGGGGGACGGAAACATGAAATCCGATCGAACATCGCAAGCCAACGGACAGGATATCTGCTGGTACTTTACGCGAGGCGGATGCACCAGGCCGAACTGCCAGTTTTTGCATGAAGCTAGCGAACCTACGAACGGCACTATCAACTGGAATGCTAGTGACAACCAGCCTGACACATGGGATAATCCACAAAGCGAAGATCAAGAGAACGATAGATGGAGAGACGGAAGCATGAAGTCTGATCGGACATCGCAAGTCAACGGGCAGAATATCTGCTGGTACTTTTCACGAGGCGGATGCACAAGGCCGAACTGCCAGTTTTTGCATGAAGCTAACGAACCTACGAACAGCAATATCAACTGTAATGCTAGTGACAGCCAGCCTGACGCATGGGATAATCCACAAAGTGGAGATCAAGACCCAAATGCGGCGGCTTCGTGGAACGATAATTGGCTAGAGACAAATTTCAGTTCTTCTTATGAATCCAATACTGCACCTCGACGTCGTCAGGAGCTGTGCATGTATTTCGGGCAAGGCTTTTGTCACATGGGCGCCAATTGTCGGATGTTGCATGTTAATCCTGACGCGCCTGACGGATTGGATGAGGGGGAAGTCCAAGAGGTATATGCGTTTCTAATTACCCCAATATTATTCCTAAATCTGCTGCGTTAAGGAGCCAGAAAAACAAGACCAAGAACTGGTGTGTGTTCCCGTTTTCAGTTCAAACTTTTCGATCCGAGGACCAATATTTCGTTTACAGCATTACGATGCAGACAATCAAACTGAGCGATCAATATTCAACTGTATGATTGCTTTCGGCGCTGGCTGTCGGGTCCCGCACACATTGACGGCAACTGACCCGACCCAGATCATTCTGAGTGGTCTTCCGCCTAATTTTTCCCCTGAAGAGCTTAATAATGCCAATATCGACGGGTTACGTGAAGTACATCTAGACGAATCGAGAGATGTCATAAGCGCTGTCCTGGAGTTTGAAAGTCCACAAGACACTTTACGATCTCTCCACCGTCTTCATGGATACGTTCTCCGGAACTCGATATTATCAGCTCGTATGGAGCATCCTATTGAATCTGAAAAGGATTCAAAGTTTTACGAAGTAATGATAACTTGGCCGTCTCCGAGCAAGGTAGCATGGGCCCGTTATCCGTCCGTTACGCTGGCAAAAGATGATGCAAATCGACTCGACGGCCAAATGTTCGATGGCCGCAAAGTCCAAGCATCGTACCTATCAAAGAAGGGGCAAACAAGCATGTTTTCTGTGCAAATCTCAAATTTGCCTCCAGAAAGCAACGCAGAATCGATCAAACAACTGTGCAGCGAATGCCAGTTTGTCAATATGACCAAGCCCACATATACTACATCCCCGGTTGAACGCATAAAAGGGTTATTTATTGGCGACTTGGTAGATTTTGACGCTCCTGATCTGCCTCCCTACGAAGAATCGTTCCTTGCTTTCGCGAGGTTCAGCCGTTCCGAGGATGCGGCTGCTGCGATCGCAGCTTTTCACAGACGCAAAGACGATTCCCTTGGTGCCGAGGGTTCTTTTAAGGCCAAAGCCGTCAATCATGTTCGATTCAAAATCCCATCAAACCAATTCCAGTATATTCGAGAAGATTTGGAAAAGTTGCGTGACTCGCATCAACAACAATGCACCATCTTCTTCGTTCGCTCCACTATAAACGTGGACAATATGAACATATACGCCTTTGCATCAGTCAATGATAGTCCCGCATTTATGAAACTTCTGACCTCGTTGAACTCACTTGTCAATGGGGAAGTCCTGAGGCAAGACGGGAATGCCATTTGGGACGATTACTTTCACATGCCCAGTAGTGTGAAAGCGATTGAAACGGCTAATACGGAGCATCTTCAGCAGTACAGCGTCTTAGTCATGCCCGACCGCCGTACCCAGCAAATCACCGTACTTGGAGAAGTGATCAACAGGCCGCGAGCGAAAGATTATATTTTAAAGATCCTCAAGAAAGTGCGGGTGGCATGGAACGAAGTACCCTTCGAAAGGACTTTCGTACGCTGGTACCTTGAACAAGGTCGAGATCAAATCCAGTCAGACTCCGACATTGGACAGAATAAGGTGTCCGTAGACCTCACCGTTCCGAAGCTTATCGTCCGAGGCGACGCCAAGGTTTTGACCAAAGTGAAGGAATACATGCATGCCGCTGTTACAATCCCTGATGACCCCTCGAGTCTGGCATATGATGATGTATGCCATATATGCACACAAAAAGCGATTTCCCCAGTCAGGCTACCCTGCAAGCACTGTTACTGCAAGGAATGTTTAACAGCGCTTCTATCATTTGCCGTCGAGAGTCATAGCATGCCGCTGCAATGCATTGCTAGTAACGCCGCTGCGGACGCGAATAATACATCGTGTAGCAAAGACATTCCCTATCCAGTTATTCGGGACCTTCTGCCTATGGCTCTTGAGGAGCAATTGATTCGCTCGCGCTTCCTATCCCACGTTCGTTCAGATGCCAAACAGTTGTTTTTCTGTCCAACGCCAGACTGCGAGACCGTACACAGATATAGGAGAGGGGGTGCAAATTTCCGTTGTCTGACATGTCTAAACGAGGTTTGCTCGTCGTGCCAAACGAGGTCCCATCCGGGAGCAGCGTGCAAAGAATGGCTCGAATCTATTGACAGCATTTGACAACTCCAGTCAGCCACATTGGACTATAAATAATATGATGTATAAAGAATACGATGCGGCATCTAACCAAGCAAATAAATTAGTATGTTTTGCACTGGTGCAATTTGGGGTATGTACATCAATAATAGCAGAGGATCTGATTTGTGGTGGGGAAAGAATAAAACATACGTTGCTGATTATGATAATCAGACAAAAATGACGATGAGAACCAGTTCGTCTACTCGAGTTAAACTCTTGACGGCTGGGGAGTCAGCTCGTAATCAGTGTTGGTGTCTACGGGAGTGATAAACTCCAGAGAAGGCAAACGTTCAATAGGATCGTTGTCCCTATATTGAGCTGCTCTTATCAGGATAAGATTGTACGCAATCCCTGCCACTGGATAACACTGTATGCATCATTGCATAAGCATTGGTTTTGACCACCTGGAGGTGAACTCACAATAGCACTCGCAAGCATCCTGGGCAATTCAAGGCCTTGGGCTGCATTGTCAACGGATATCGTACAGAGGAGCAGCAGGCTAGTGAAAGTGTATAATAGACCTGAGTCGGCAACGATACGGGTTGCAAAGCGCAAGAGGTGGGGAGAAATACAGTTTTTCCATATCTGCCATATGATAGCGGCTCAGAGGAGCATTAGGATCTCGTTAAGCCACCAAAAGCCAGACTCACATGTTGCGCACACATTAATCAGAATGGTAGATATCAAGAACACTTCGTGCAAACGGACTATTTGCACGTGGAATATTGTCGTCATTGTCTTCAGCTCGATAGAACCCCAGTAGGTGAAGACAATGAGACTAGCGATATTGTACAGAAGGGGAAAAAGGAATCCCGCCACTACACGCCAGGATTTATCGTAAACTATCCAACACCGGAATATCTAACATTTAAGTGAGTGGAGGTTGACACAGAATCCGAATCCACGAACCAATACTCCGTCAATGATAACTGCTGTCAAGCTTTCGACTGCGATCTGCAACAAGTTCGTTAAGGAGGGAAGGTTGATAACGGCGAATTACATACTGATATGGTACTTTCTGGATGAAGACCTTCCGCACTGCTGGAAAGTGAGCTTAACGTGGTTCTCAAGGACATCGCAAAGTCTACAGTTGATAGCGCAAAAATCACGAAAGTGACGATCAACATTGACCACTTGATGTCCTTGCGCTTGCTCCAGCCGTCGTCTGTGAAC
Organism: Amanita muscaria Koide BX008; assembly: GCA_000827485.1. NCBI lineage: Eukaryota > Fungi > Basidiomycota > Agaricomycetes > Agaricales > Amanitaceae > Amanita > Amanita muscaria. The sequence goes on from KN818226.1 coordinate 881,033, forward strand.
AAAAGCCATCGACAGCAAAGGAAGAAAGTCGCGATGTACACGCCAAAGAGAATTGCATGTGCAGCCGTTGCGATGGTAGTTGTTTGAGCATATGAGACCATGTCGTCGCGTTTGCCTTTACAGAGGTTCAACGCTGACTTTTATACGGCTTGGAATTAACGCCAGTAGCCATCGTTTTGTTTTTTTAAAATGTCGCGCCACAAGCGCCATGGTACATATATCGATTGAAATGAAGGGTCAGCAGAACAAGGTCGATTGCTTGGCATGTGTTGTTTTGACAACCTACAATCTGGTGCACAGTTATATTCTTGTTACTTTCAAGGATTCGTGATGAAATCGGGTCCGACTCGGACGGCAATCTTAGGCGAAACCTATAGTTTCCAGATGTGCCTGTGATGTCACTCTTATCTTTATCTTAATTTCCGGGGGGTTTTCTCCCGAGCTTACGTTTGGGTTTTAGCAAACTACGGAACCATATGCAAGTTGGACCTTTATTCGGTTTCAAGATATTACAGAGACGTAGACTCATCTGAATTCAAAATGAGCGTAGCAAAGAAACGAATCATTTCCAACAAGTCATCGGCCAATATATCTACAGCAACCACAATTAGCAAACTAACAAACCCATATAGTGGTGAGCAAGATTCCACTTACATTCATTCACAGTATGGATATTGTTGGCGACTGCACTAGTCGAGTTCCCCCCGTTGTGATGGTTATAGCGGAAAATATGCTTGGATAAGTTCCAGAAATGGCGCGTGTCTGCATTTACCGAAAAAGCCGATCAAATTTGAGTGATAGGAGTGCAGAAAAGGTACTTGCCGGTGTTGCCTGTCATCATGCCTGGTGCGGTGTAAATGTTTTTAGAACCATGAAGACCCCGATGAGAGTTGAATGTGGCCTTGATGGTGCCAGAGAGAAGCTGATACGGAGCAGCATCTGTTGAAGTCACTGGCGCAGGTTCGACCCCAGGAATGTACGCATACGCGTCGCTCAAGGTCAAGGTGCCGCTCGAAGAAGTAGCCTCTTCCTTGGTGCTATTTCCGAAGGCATTGAACGTAAGGTTGTGGTGAGATGCGATGATCTTTGCACGTCTAGTGTCGTATTCTTGGGTTGCAGCCACAGTGCTTCACCGCAGAGATTAATGACCAGCAACCTTCATCAAAAATTCCTCACCTAAGCACCGAGATCCGATGATTAACAATTGCATAGACTTTTTCAGGCAGTGCATTACTTTTGACCCCTCCGTGGATGATGTCTATTGCCTGTGTTGTGCCCACCTGACTCTTCCAGACCCTATTTTTATACACATATTTCTCCAAAAGTAACAAGGCCTTGTTGGAGTGTATCGACAATTTGATCAACCAACGTAGGCGTGGAGATAGCGATTCGGCATGTTCAGCATAACATAAAAGTGTGCTGTACAGAGGGTCTTCTCTGCGCTGCCAGCTGTCAGGAAGGAAGAAGGTAAGGAGCGACAACGACCTACCAAAGGAGTTATGAAGGGAAGCTTCTCATAAAGAGCCAGAAGGGAAGATAAAATTCCTATACTCTATCGAGGGTTCAGGGTTGTCAGCAACCAATAGAAATATATCCAAACCGTATGAGGAGGTGGAACGCTAGAATGACCACCAGGAGTGGTGACTTCGATTTTGGCATTTAGGTTACCCTTTTCCGCAATTCCGACGGTCGCAAAGACGGATCCATATTGTTCGGCGAAGCCAGAGCCTTCGTCAATTATGAAAGCAAATGCATCCTTTCCGAATCTAGTCTCCAGCGCAGTTGACAGAGTTCTTGCGCCCTTGAAACGGTATCAGCAACGCACAGTGGATTTGCTCATTAAGCGATCACCTGCGTCCCGCTGATCTCTTCGTCAAAGCCGAAAGCAATGACGACCGTCCTCGTCGGCTGAAAGTTGTTTTCGATAAGTAGTTCAATGGCTGACCTGACTGAAACTGAGCAAAGCAAATGGAACGTAGTGAAAAGAGACGGACAAGACCCCAATGAGCCCACTTTTGTCATCTGAACTACCCCTCCCCCAGATCTTCTCGCCTGCCGAGTGTTAGCGCGAGATGTATATATGTGCAATGCTTCAAGTACTTACCATCAAAATGGCCAGAATACGGAGGGTGCTTCCATGAATCCCATGTAGACGGATTAACGGGCACAACATCTATAATGAGTGAGATCAGCATCTTCCGGTTCAATCTTAAGGCTCTCCAACCTTGGTGTGCCATCAAAAGAATAGGCTTCAGGGAGGTGTCGCTCCCCGTCCAAATATACAACAAGCCATAAGTATTGACTTTTGTGAGTTCCAAAGTAGCATGTCTGTAATGTCATGAAGGCGCATACTATACGTATGGATGAATGGGCATACAATTGGGGGAAGGCACCCAAAAGATACTCGTGGAATCCAGAAAACTTCTCCCAGCGTGAGTCTTCGCCCACTGGTGCCAAGTCATCATAAGATTCGGTTCTATCATTGAGAACATCAGGACGCGAAGTCCTTTGAGAAGATGAACGAGCACGAACGGCACCTGAATAGCACTTGATAACCAATCAACTGCCCTCGTCTTGAACGGAGCAGTGCCTATGATTTCTGTGAGGTTGTTCCAGACTTTGCTGTTCTTCTTTGGGGTGAGTATATCGCTTTGCGGACAATAGTCCTTCCCTTCGTCTCCGTATGGCACGGTATCGTACAGAACGAATTGAACAACCTTCAAGGAGCATAAACCAAGACATAACCAGACGAGAGCATTTCTGAGACGCGAGGGTTTTGCTTGTGAATGTGCTGATGTGCTCAGCGGCAACAAGCCCGTAGTTCCTTCTTTCTCTGACATTGTCGCCGACTCGGAGTAAGCAAGCTGAAGCGATTATATGTATATACTGATGACAAACCCAGAGTTTCCATTTATAGATTTATCAGTTGGCAGTTTGAACCTCTTTATTTTTTGAAGTGAACTAGAATGGTGTACGTCTGGCTGCCTCAAAAGCAGCGTCTACATATATCTTGGTGTGTTGGAGTTGTGGGAAGCAACCTCAGCCCAGTCTTAAGGATAAGCACAAGCACAAACAAGGCAAAACATAGATTAGGCGAAGAGCTTCCAACAGATGGTACGTCGTTGAACATTCAGACACAATCTCCACAGTGACTGCATCACGCCCCGTGTAGGCGGCACAACAAACACAAGGCATCCAGACGCTCCTTGAAGCAGAGAAAGAGGCTGCCAAACTCGTCCAGCAGGCGCGTCAATGTGAGATCTCATTCCTAATCCTCGAGACTAGTCCCTACACAGCGTTACCTTTCACAGATAGAACACAGAAGCTCAAAGATGCACGTACAGAGTCTGAAAGAGAGATAGAAGAATATAAGCAAGCCAAAGAAGGCGAGTTCAAGGCTTTTGAAGCCTCGGTTTGTCGCTCTATATCGATGTCCTGGGATCCCATGCTGATTGGCCTACCTGTATAGCATGCTGGCAATACGTCAAATGTACAGGCCGCGATTGACAGGGAAACTGAAGTCAAGCTGCGAGCCATTACTGAATCGTACAATAAGAATAAAGACGTCGTTGTAAAGAAGCTTCTCGATCGCGTTGTCCTTGCGCACCCTGCTCTTCATCGTAATCTTAAGAAGGTCTCTAATTAAATGTTTTTCTGGTTGGCAGACGTGAAAGTCAGTGGACCGATTTGAGGGCGCCTTCTTTCTTCAATCCTTTCAGGCACGTCAAAATGATATTCATTTGGAGTGACGTGCTTCTCTAATGTAAGTAATAACAATAAATCGTGGGTAAGCCAGTACAATTATTCAAAGAATGCGAAAGACGAGGGTTTCCATAAAACATCGGATCTAGGGCATGTCATATCACGGCATTCATGTGTACAAAGAGAGTAAGGAAAGAAGTTAAAAGCGTAGTCCATCGTTATCGCGACTCGTTGGCCAGCCACGGCAGACCAACTGGCATGCTCGTCGAAGGCATATGACGGGATACTTCAGTCGCCGAGGGTTTCTGATGTAACACCATTGACGGTGATGTCCCTCCATTACGCGATTGTTGAGTTGCGTTGTCCGGTATAGTATCTAAGAGTCCACTGTCTTTAAGGGATGGGAGTTGTAGTCCGTCCCCAGAGCTTCCAATTGAATTTGATCGCCTTGATTTCTGTACTTCCCCATATGTCACGCCTTGCTGACTAGTCCTGACGAGTGAGGCAGACAACCCGATCTGTAATGATAAGAGTCATTCAACTGGCCAATGTGCACTCTCTCGACGAACCTCGTTTATAGTTCGCTCGCGGTGTTGTTGATTCCAACCAACCACGTATCCTTGACGCTCATTATTGCCTTTGACGTTGCTATCTGAATTAGAGAATAGCAACCCAGTGGGTATCGGCGTTCCAACGTTGTCTTTACCGACGAATTGTTGGTGCAAATGTGGATCACCTAAGAGAGGGTGGCGTCTGTCTTCGCGCAGAGGGTTCGGCGTTGATAGTATTGGTGATTGTTGTTTTCCTAACTTGGGGCTAGTGTGGGATATGTCTATCCAGGAAGAAACATTGTCGCTCAGTTGCATTCGTTGCGCCGTAACACCCATGCTTTGGTTGCTCGGACGAGAATGAAGGGTGGAACTGGAGGCTTCGCAAAACTGTTTTAGCGAAGGTTGTGGGGAATTCGTATTGCATATGTCGTGTATCGACGAGGTAGATGAACGTGAGGGGGTGGACTGCCTAATCGGAGATTGGCTACCTGGCGGGGTCAAGTCACCGTCCTCCGAACGCCTGCGTTTGAGAGTATTGTTTTGACAGTACTTCTGCGGAGGAGTTATATGCTGATGGAGCTTCTGCTTCGAGGCTGACATGCGCGATTTCCAATTTTGGACTAAGTCCAGCATCCTGGTCCCCCAATATTCTTCATAATCATCGGCCATGACCTGTAAATGGGAATCATTCCTCCCGCAAAGACCAGCATACGTCTGAATCTGTCATTAGAACAGTACACAATATTGGGAAACATTATCCCATACCCAGAGAGCCGCAGACACTGCGATACTTTTAGTGAGAATGGAAAAGAAGGATAAGGCGATCACGCACTGAGTAGGCTACGTCTACCTCGCTCTCCAAGCATATTAAGAATCTTGTCCAACATGTTGGTAGCCCACTGTGGTCCTACCTTCAGAGACGGAGCTCCTTGGAGGAGTTGCTGAGCCTTGAAACGAGGATCAGAAAGCAAGGACACAATAAGGGTGATCTGAGCCTACATTATTGAGAGCTATGAAGGTAGAAGCGTGGTATATGTGCATGCAGCAATAACACCAAGCACCGTCATTGGAACTGGTTTCAAACATGGATTGCTGAACAGAAAGATTGTCGTCGGAGAAATGAAGGTGACTTGGAAGTACGTTTGACCATTGCTAGAGACCTCTTAGCCAGAACGAAATCACGTGAGAGAATGTTATCTACCCGTATACTTTGCTCCGCTTCATGAACCAAAGTAGTGGGATTGCCAACGGACAGGTCTATGCCTAAAGACGGCATCCAACATCAGATGTAGCATCAAACATACGTCAGATAAAAACCTTTTAAGTCTGTCAAACGATCAAGCGCGTGCTCGACTCTGGCGTAGATAAGGAGCACACGAATAAGATGACCAAATTCGGAAGCATCTTGGGTTTTGATGGGAGGAAGATGCAGGTATTCTGTATCGGATAACACACGTGGGATGCATCAGTGAGAAAGCTGATAAAGGATAAAATGGAGGTGATTTACCCGGTAAAGTTGAATGGGGTGCGAGCTCGAAACTGGTCTCATCAGCTGGCAGCCTAACGCGTAGTTCAGGTTCGGAAATAGCCAGAGGTCTTTTAAAGTAGATCGATATCATGACATCGAGCATGTGGATAAGCCAAAAGATCCGACGGACTGCCTCGCGTTCTAACAATTGTTGGATATATTCAGGGGTGGGCATTGGCGTTAATAAGGGATGTTCGGGGCTATACACACCGAGACCCTTCACGATTTGAAGAGCCAAGTCTACATTTGATGTCGGAAATCTGTCAGGGGAAATCCGGCCATGACGTACCGTGATATCGAGTGTTCCAAAACATGTTCTTGTCCTTTGTCATCATATCATGTATTTGAAGAAGACAGAGTGCTTGTGCAGTCGGGAGATTCGGTTCGCAGACCAAGCGCCCGGCACCATCGAACATGCTTACCATGGCTTCTTGAGCAAAAGGCTTACCAGCGAAACGTGCCGGTTTTGTCCGAATTCGGGGCTGCTTGGAAAGAGGTGCCGCGAGAGCACAAATAGCATGAATAAGGTATCGAGGGACCAAGTTATGGCTAAGAGCAGTAGAGAAAGATGGTTTGTGTATGATGATTCGGGCGGGATGGCAGTGCGTGAAGAATACTAAATTTGTTCATTATCACACAGAAGCCCAGGTAAAACGCGATAACGTACGGTTTGTGAGTTCACGGGTTAGCGAGGGATCCAGCTTAACTTGGACTGGGCGATCCATCGAGGGGCCAGATATCGGACCATCCATGAGTGCATCGTCAGCGGATATGGGGTTTCCTCGTTCATTCTTGATCCTCTTTCTATAACTCACGGAATCGTCCTCAGATGTACCAGTGACTGTTGGTTGGTTGGAAGTGCTTGGATTGGGCGAGTAACCGCTTGGATGGCGGTTATACCTGCTGGGTTCGGGATAAAAGGTCGCATAAGACTGGGATGGTTGCGGATCATTGCGTTCTGGGTTATACGGGCGTGGGGCCGGGACGGGGCGACCTGAGGAATCGGTATATGTGCAAGCCTTGGTGGCGTAAAAGCTAACGAGAATGTAAGAAGGAAACGTAGAAAGTAGTAAAGCCAAGAAAGAGAGGCCACACCAATTGCTGCAAGGGGCTGGGAGATCGACAATAAGGAATAAAGGCTAGATAAAATAACGAAAATGCTGACCCGTTCCATCACATCGACGTTTGCTCTTGTGACAAGCATCGCATGCCTGTGGACCAGAAGTAAAGAGGAAGGAGAAAGGATGGGAGGGGGATAAACGGACCTTTGCGAGTCGCTTACGCTTGGCCTTTACAAAAACGTTTGGCTGGGAAGGGGCTTGTGAAACATCGGGGTTGAGGTTGTCGAGTAGAGGGAGCATGGCGGTGGAGAGCACGCTGTACTCGCACACCCAGAGTGAGATCGGTATGCTTAGCGGGGAGGATGAGAACGGATTAGCCGATGGGGCTTGGCCGCCGGCAAATTTCACAAGGCTTCCATCACTGCAAAGACACCGCCGGCTCCCAATGCGGTTATATACGTTTCATATCTACTACATTGCTTTCTAATCAAACAGCCCGAAGCCCATGTCATCGTCAGATTCTTCCTGTGCCATTCATCAGCTTGCTTTGTTCTCCAAACCGTAATCTCCTTACCTTTTCTTCCTTCTTCTCTTCTTCCTTCTTCTCCTCAGCCGCGGCTCCCGCAGCAGGTGCGCCACCGGCAGCAGGCGCTGCTGCTGCTGCACCGCCAGAGGGAACGGACGCGAGTTTAGAGGAGCCCTCTGCAATTAGCTGTACTTGCCATTGAATATTCCCTGCAGTCCATCACTGCTGCAACGCACCTCGGCAATATTCTTGCCCTTCAGCTCAGAGATAAGTTTGGGAAGGCGTTCTTCGTCTGCTTCAATTCCGACGGTCGACAGAAGTTTTTTAATATCATCCGCGGTGGGCTCGGCCTTTCCGCCGGTTTGGAGGAGGAGGTATGCTGCAATGTGACGCATCTAGATCATTATTCTCAGTGCCGTCCCTGTTATTTCAACACCACGCGCACTTTTACGAAAGTTTGTTAATACGGTAGCCACAAATCACTGCACCCATCCGATGTGAAAAATGATACGCAATACAAAGCAGATTCAATAGCACACCTTTAATCCTCAAGGGAAGACCTGTGGATTCTATCCGACGATTTGATTGTGTGATGTAGGGAGACTGCTGGGAAAATATGCGATGTACTGTACAGTACCACGTGGCAAAGTTCTCAGCCACATATTCAATTCTAGCCCAGATCCTTCAAGCCCAAATCCTTCGACATGGTGCGTGAAATAGCACATACCGACCGACTAATCTTAATGTTTTAACCTGCAGGCCGATGTAACAGACCCCCAACTCGCCGCCGACCTCAAAAAAAAGCGTACATTCCGTACCTTCTCGTACCGTGGTATCGAGCTGGACAAACTGTTGGATATGAGCAACGAAGAAGTATGTGGTCCAACTCCTTTCTTGTTGACGCCCAGTTAATTCTATGACCACAGTTCGTTGAAGTACGCTTACGCTGATCCCCTCCATGACCAAATAATAACCATTCCGCTAGCTCGTACATGCTCGTGCCCGCCGTCGCTTCCAGCGCGGCCTCAAGCGTCGCCCTATGGGTCTGATCAAGAAACTTCGTAAGGCAAAGAAGGAGGCACCACCTAATGAAAAACCTGCCGTTGTCAAGACCCACTTGCGAGACATGATTATCGTGCCAGAAATGATCGGCAGTGTTATCGGTATTTATAATGGCAAGGTAGGTATAGTCCGTCATATCGAGAGCTCTCCGACTACAGCTGCCATCAGACGTTCAATCCTGTTGAGATCAAGCCCGAAATGACTGGCCATTATCTCGCCGAATTTTCCATCTCTTACAAGCCAGTTAAGCATGGTCGCCCTGGTATCGGTGCCACACATTGTGAGTGGAAAGTTCCTTTCTTCAAAGACTGACACTGATTTTCACTGAAGCGTCTCGTTTGTATGTCTGGTGCTTATCAATTTTCTTGTCGATACTAACTACGCTGCAGCATTCCACTCAAGTAAAATATTGTTACATGTTTTCTGTACCTGGTACAATAAATTTCTAAAAAGAGTAACAACCACGTGACGGAATGAGCTACCCCTAGCCTAGGGTTGACGTGACAGTTCCTTTATTTACTGCACTGGTGTCGTTTGGGTGAGGTCTGTTGTCGACGGTGGCGATGGCAAGCAATCCAGTTGATCCACTGCAGACCTTGCAGGCGGCCCTAAAAGTACCAGCAAACTCTAAGGAACAGGCTGATTTGCTCGCCGCTTTTCGTGAATCACTTGAAAGCCACCCAGCGCCAATTCCAATCCTCGTCGGCACGCTCATTGGCATAGTCGTAAATGCCGGTGATTCTTTGCTCAAAAGCTGGGTCATTGATCTCCTACATTTTGCAATATGTCGATCTACCTTGTCTTTGGAACAGAGAACACAGAGTTAGTCTCAACTTTTGCGTCGCGCTATGAGTCTTTATTAAGTTTTAACATACATCGAATTCAATAGTGTCTTCTCAGGCTCTAGACACCCTCGCTCAACTCCTTGACGATCCAAATCCCGCCATCGTCAAGGTCGTCATTCAGTGTCTTGCGACCGTCTATCCACTTCTCTTCCGACTATTGTACGTCAGGCATTTTGGTCGTCAACCGCACGCAATTTTGACTAGCTATCCTAGATGTACCAACAGAAGCAATCCTTCGGCTTGGAATACGTTGAGCCGTTGCAAAACTCGTGTTCTCGAATTCGTCTGGTCAAATTCTGTCACAGCTGGTGTCAAGTTCTCTGCTGTCAAGTTTATGCAGAGAGTCATCTTGGTACAAACCCGAAGCGTGTCAGATCCTAGGGTACTTATACTTCAACGATGTCTATATATATCTGACCACAAATATATATGTACAGTTGCAGAACAAGAACGACCCGAATATCTCGTTCTGTCCCGCCGATCATCCCTTTATCAATGCTGCAGCTCTGGAAGCGGAAGGGCATAAACTATTTGATGGTGTTATCAAGATGCTGTACTCAAGCCAGTAAGTATGTCAGTTGCTTTCTCTACTAGATTTCAACTCTCGAACTCTTTCGTAGGAACTCCGATATCGTGTCTGCTTTGCTCAACAGTTGGTCAACACTCGTAAAGCTGCGTTCTGTAACAGTTCCTCTGGTGGTGACTGCATTAAGACAATGGACGCCGGCTGCATTGAATGGACTGCCAGCTTCTAGCGTCAAAAGTGTTGAGAAAGCTGTGCGGATCCTTTTGGTGCATATCTCGAGGTGTGTTGAGTAAACCATATCGACTTCTTTTGATTGTTCACCTTCCATCACCAGGATTCCAGGCAACAGTCAGTACATCGGTCAAATCAATGAAGCCCTTGCACAGCAAGCCGCCCGCATGGAGCAGGCGGCGGTTGAGGAAAAACAGCGTAAAGTGGCTGCACTTACTGCAGTTGCGGAGAGTCGCAAGCGGTCTTCTTCAATAACTAACGAGCTACCCGTCAATGTCAAACGACCGAAATTAGAGGTTGAGGCAACTAGTACAACCGCCGCCTTCCTTGCTTCGTTTGACTTCACTACGCTTCCAGCCACACTCATCACAGATCTCATCGTTGCCAACCTCGAGGTGTTCTCTGAACCTGCGCTCGTCAATCTTGTCGAAGCTTTCCGTCAGAGCCGTGGGCTCGCATCGGCGGCTTCCGTCCCACCTTCTTTCACTCCTGTTCCCTCTGTAACATCTCCGCAAACGTCGAAGACTGGTCCTCAAAGCCTGCCTGAGACACAACGAAGAGAAGCAGAAACAGCTACCCCTCCCCCTGCACCCCCCGTGAGAGATGAGCCTGTCGACCCATTACAAATGGATATCGATCAGGACGAGTTGGAGTATGAACCCGATAGGCTCAATGCAGAGGTGAGAGCTGTTATGGTTAGCTCACTCCAACACCATTTTCATGAACTTGACACAGCTCTTGGGCGTTGAACCATCGGTTGATGAAGCCATTGAATTCGACATGGATACCATCATGAATACTCTTCAGGCCATTGACTTCAAAATTCCACCACCAAAGGATCTTTCTGAAGATGAGAGAATATCGCTGATCAGAACATCTATCACGCGAATATCGGAGGGGGCCTTTGATTTGGGAACTGGAGAGCTGCTACCGACTGACTCGATACAGACAATAGGAAGCTCGTCCGTCGAGCTTTGGATGTTACTCATAGTTCGGCTTGTAACTCGTGTCACAAGCCCTCCGCCAGATCCAGGGGAAGAAGAGGAGAGCAAAGAAATAGTCAATTATCACAGCAGGCAAGACAAACTTCGACAGACATTGTGTGACTATATAATGGCGGACTTCCCTTCAAGGTTGAGGCCCTTTAAGTGAAATGTCCTTATCATTATTGACTTGCTCTTTTAGACTCCGCTTGGCTATTGCATGGATGAACGAGGAGTGGTACAATGACCAGATACGAGCGATAGATGACAGAAATTGGGTTCGTACTCGAGGTTTACGTACCACACTATGCAGGCTAAGTGTATCACATTATCAGCGTCCCAACTATGATGTCTGGCTCAGCCAGGTTGTTGCCTCGTATCAAGCACTGCTTGATGGTAAAGACCGCACCTTCGCACGATTCTTGCTCGATCTGCCTTCCTTACCCCCGGATGTACTTGATTTGCTTCGTGAATTGTGCATCGATTTCAGCAGGTACAGCAATCAATACTGCTGCTTCTGCAGCATTGAAAATCATGCTTATGATTCCCTCACAGCCCTGAGAAAATGCAAGTCGGATATTCCACACTTCGCGGTCTGGTGATACAACGGCCAACCATGCGCAGTGATGCGTTGAATGTGTTGCTGGAACTAACTACACACCCAGGTTCGGATACCTTATTTATATCATAGCTATCTAACACAATGACAGAGAAGAAAACACGAGGCGCGGCCATCAATACTGTAAAATTATGGGTTCCAAATACCCAACCTATGTACTCCATCATCCGCGAATTCGCGCTACAAATGCTTCGAAAATTGCAATCGCGGGCTCCCCCTCGGCAAAAGCTCCCGACTCACGCAGAAGGCCCAGAATCCACCAACGGTGATATCATGGATGTTTCTGAAGAGCACGCAGCAGTTGTCGTTACGGATAGGCACGAGGACGATGAGACAATGGAAGATGGGCAACTACCTGCAGATGATCTTGTCTCCACCCCTTATCTGCCAGACCGTATTGGATTGCCCGCTGACAAGGCCCAGGTTCTGCAACACGTTGAGATACTGTTGGCCTTGTCAGTCAAAGTCCCCGAGTTTTTGGATGAGTAAGTGTATTCCATGTTTGTCATTCAGAATGATACAATGCTTGAACAGGATTTTCTTGGCTTATGGCCAGATGGATATAACTGTCCAAGAGGCTCTACAAGACCTAATAACAGCGCTAATTCGGTCACTGGGTCCTAATCATGGGAAGCTACTTACCCTTCTGCGGACATGTCCCATTGGTGCTGAATCACTGGCGTTGCGCGTGCTGACTATTTTCACTGAGAACGGGCGCGCGAGTACGCAATTGGTCGCTTTGGTTAAAGGGCTTGTCAGTGAAAGAGATCTCGATCCACGCTTCCTCATCCCTATCATCTCGGAAATGGACAAGGTACGTAGTATGACCAGCCCAATTGAAATTGTAGTAATTTATGTCAGCCGGATATTGTGCGGTACCTGCCACGAATCGTGTCGGTACTTGATGGCTCAACTGAGAACAAAACTTTGGTTCGCTCAGTGTTCAATTCCGTGATCTCGGCCACACCGCAAGCGTTAGGAACTGTGTCAACAAATCAGCCCCGTGTCAGACAAAATGACATGCTGACGCCCGCCGAATTGATGGTGCTATTGCACGACGCTGAGAAGGAGATCGGACTCAAGAGTGCAATTGAAGGTAAAGCAACATGTTTCAACGGCTATCTGAGCTAATGAGTATCGTAGCAATTGGTATATGTTTCTCGATGACGGATGTATTCCGATCCGAAATTCTCGCCATCGTAATGCAGCAGATAATGGACGAGTCCGTTCTACCTGTTCTGTTCTTGAGAACGGCAAGTATAGCCTAGTCGCTTCTAAACTCAAACTGACAATGGCATCTTAGGTGATTCAAGCGGTAACGACATACAAGTCACTTGTAGGGTTTGTGTCCACTACGTTACTTTCTCGACTCATCACCAAAAAAATCTGGACAAATCCTCCTCTATGGGAAGGGTTCATCCGCTGCGCCAAGGTAATTGCTCCGGCGAGTTTTGGTGCGCTGTTACAGCTTCCAAAAGACCAGTTGCGGGAGCTACTGGATAAACAGCCCAGCCTTAAGGCTGGACTTCGAGATTATGTCACGAAGAAGGCGCCGAACCGAGCGAGGGGAGCGGGATTCCTGGATATCTTTGGAGAGCCGGGGGAGGGCGAGCGAGGGCCAAGTGTGGTAGAGATAGAGACATAATGTATTAATTGGATGTCTAATGAATCACTAGTAATAACCTCTTCCTTCTTATCTCTCATTTCCGCTTCCTCGCTACCAATGTCACAGCCCCGCGAGGACTCGCCGTCGTCCTCGCGCGGTGGTGGAAAGCGTCAGAGTCCACTCAAGTCGAAAAGTAGAGATGACAAGTCATCTTCTCCAGACCCTTCTCCAGCCTCCTGGAATGTGGATCGCGGTCGATCACGAGTTCGTCGAGCCTCCAACACTTTTTCTGAAGACAACTTGCGGAAACGGTTTGTTTCTGAAATCCTCTTGCACTTGCCATCAGTTTAACCGGAACACGTTGCAAGAGGTTACCATTCTTTGCTCTCGTCTTTCGGCAAGGTCTTTCACGTCGAAAAACGATGGAAACTAGTCAGGGAGATGGGTGCCGGGGCATATGGCGTTGTTATGTTCGTCTTTCTTTATCCTACGGGTTATCTGATATATAACTTATATGACAGGTCCGCTGCGGACGAGATCTCCGGAGAAACTGTGGCCATCAAACTAGTAACTCGCGTTTTCGACAAAGTACAACTAGCAAAACGAGCGCTGCGCGAAATTTCGCTGCTAAGGCACTTTACCGGTCACGAAAATATCACCGGGCTGATTGATGTCGATGCCATATCACCGGATTTCAATGAGATGTAAGGCTAAATTATATTATGCGACTATGAAGCGTACTGAAGTTTTCGACCAGCTACATATTCATGGAGGTACTACTTCTGCCGACATGTCCAGTTTAGCGGTTGACCCATATACACTTCTTAGCCTATGGAAGGTTAAACAGATCGTTATGATACAATCTTTGTAACTCATCCCAGAGTAGCTGACCTTCATCAAATCATCAAGTCCGGCCAGACACTAACAAATGAACATGTCCAATATTTCCTGTACCAAATACTCCGCGGTTAGCTCTTTTGGTCGTAAAGGCCATGACCATGCTCACATATCGATGTCATAGGCATGAAATATGTCCATTCGGCGTCCGTGATCCATAGAGACCTCAAGCCAGGCAATCTACTCGTAAATTCAGACTGCGAGCTCAAGATATGTGACTTTGGGTTGAGTAGAGGTTTTGGTGCAACACCAGAGTATACCACGCACCTGACGGAGTATGTGGCAACGCGGTGGTACAGAGCGCCTGAAATCATGCTCGCATTTCGGTATGTTAGTGCCATCGTCGTCATGACAATGACTCATGTCTCAGAGGATACAACACAGCTAGTACGTGGAGGGCCTCGTTGCTTATGTCCCGCAATAATCATTGGCATTGGCGAAATGGACAGTCGACGTATGGTCTATTGGCTGCATACTAGCTGAATTACTCCTCGGAAAACCTCTCTTCAAGGGAAAGGAGTGAGTTTTGTACCTTCTTTGCCACCACCGATCTGACTTGAAAGTACGTAGTTACGGTCAGCAGGGTCCACCTAGTGTAGAAGAAAGCTCTTTCTTACTATTTTGCAGTCGACCAGCTCAACAAAATTCTTGACGTTCTAGGTAAGTTGTGACATATACTCAACTGACAAATATAATGTTATTTCCAGGAAGCCCGGATGAGCGGGTCATGAAAAAGATAGGAAGTCAAAAGGTATGGTTGTGTCCGTGGAACTGCGACAACGATGATACAGATTGTGTAGGCCCAAGCATACGTCCGATCCCTGCCTCTTAAGAAGAAAGTGCACTTTCGCCATATTATACCGACGGCGGACGTTCAAGGTCAGCTTATCGATTAATCCGATAAAAGTGTTTAATGGTCGCTAACAGCGCTTGACCTTTTGGAGAAAATGCTGGCATTCGATCCGGAAGCACGAATCACTGTACCAGAAGCTCTTGAACATCCGTGGCTTGCCTCCTATCATGATATTTCGGACGAGCCGGAATGTCATCAAGTCTTCGACAGGTGGCAGGAGATCGAGAGCCTGGAAACGATTGATGATTTCCGAGATGCATTGTGGTGTGAAATCGAAGATTACCGTCGCGAAGTTCGAGGTCTCAAGCTCGTCTCGCCGAAACGTACACTAAGCACGTCATCTGTGAGAGAGTTAGAGACGACAATGCCGATCCTGAGAGAGGAACGCGAACAGGAAAGGAGTGTATTTGAACACGATACCATCAGGGAGGAAGACAGTGCTGAACTAGAGGCATTCTCCAATACGATCGAAGAAGCAATTGAGCTGCCAAAAGTAACCCATGAAGAGGTGGAACGAACTCTACCCCCTCAGCGCAAGCTTGCAGATACCGATTCCATAGCATTTTGCGCAGCCGATCCTGTTGTCATGTACGCTCGTCGTTCGAGCATTCTGCAGCCCTCTCGCCAAAACTCTACCTATAACTCCCCCGTGCCGCCACCACAGAACCTTCCATCGTACCTTGAAAACACCCATGCTACTCAACCAGCAGAGCATGGAGGAGTTGTGTTCCCAACACAAGGATACGTTGTGCCCGCACGATCTCGTACTGGATCGATGGCTGGTGAGGTCACGCGCAAGCTCTTGCGTACGCTATCCACCGTATCGATTCACGAAAGCGTGCAGGGCGTGGCTGGGGGTCTAGCTGGCATAGCACCGATAGGCGAATATATCGTCGCTGGGCGAACCGAAGCAGACGCGCCACCATCAGAAATGCCGAGGGATTTTGGCATCAAGTCCAGTTCAGACAGGGCGGACATAACGGATGAACGGAAGACAGAAGGGATTCATTCAAAAGGGTTTTCTTTGGAATAAGTCAAGGGTCACTCCACTCAATCTCTGTCGGAGCATTGTATAGATTCGTCATCTGCAAGCGCTATCTTACACCTACTAATAGTTATTACATGCGACAAATTTTTGCGAGCTGAGAGTGAACACCCTTATCAATCGTCTAGTAGCTTCTTGATGCCTTGAAAACAAACCGTTCGTTCCATAGAAGAAATGATGATGTTTGAACTCACGGTCTATGATATTCATATATGCAATGGTAGCGGGGCTGTCTGGATATTCGTCTATGAAACTTGACCCATGATCGGCGCATTTTCCTATACGAGGATCCAAGGGAACTGTCCCGAGTAGTTCCACGCCTGTAAGTTTTGCCAGGGCACTGGCGCCTCCAGTACTTGGCTTGAAAACTTGGGATTCTGTCTTACAGTTTGGACATACAAAACCGGACATATTTTCCACAAGACCGAGAATTCTTATCCCCACTTTGCGGCAAAAACTGATTTCACGGCGGACATCTTGCAACGCCACCTCCTGGGGCGTTGTTACAAGGATCGCTCCATCGATGCCGCTTTCTTTGAGGTATTGTGCTATACTCATATGCTCGTCTGATGTTCCAGGCGGAGTGTCAACGATGAGGTAGTCCAGATCGCCCCAGTCGACGTCTTTGAGAAACTGTGATATCAGGCCATTTTTCTTCGGTCCCCGCCACATGACTGCATCGCGGGAGCTTGGAAGCATGAACCCCACAGACATGACACCTAGATTATCTTGTACATATACTGGCGACCAGCCTGTGGATGAGATGTGCACTTGCTCTGAGGCGATGCCAAGAATTGTAGGGATGGAAGGACCACATATATCAACATCCATGATGCCCGTCTATCACAGAGAATAGAGTCAACAAATGCTTGATCTAAAACGTGCAACCTCACCTGCGTCTGTTCATCAGCAGCGAATGCCCATCCCAGCTGAGCAGCAAAAGTCGATTTTCCGACCCCACCCTTGCCTGATAAGACAACTATCTTTCGCCTTACAGTAGACATTCGTTCCTTGATAAAAGGGAGCGCCGGATCCGGCCCTTTGGTCTTCCCGGATGCGCATATTTCTTGATTCGCACAACCTGCACAGGCGCTAGCTTTCCCAGCATCCTGAGAATCTGTGCCCTTCGTAGAGTTATCAAACATGGTCGAGCCGTTGATTTGATTGAAAGGCGTACAGGACAATGTTCAGGTGCATTGTCAGGGACAGCCAATGGATTTGGACCCTGCGAAGTCATCACTTGCGTGGCAATCATGATAAAGGCGCACACAAGCGGGGTTCGCGCAACGGTTAGCTGAGTCAGCAACTGCGTTTCCAATTCTGGAATTCGGGATTGCATTTACATACTGAGGGTATCATAAGTAGCGCGTAAACGTCCAAAGTCACTGATAAATGAGCGCTAATCAGAAGTAGTAAAGTACACATCATTGGGAATCAAGAGGACGTTGAAGACAGTGAGAGCGTCAGGCAAGAATAAGTCAAGGAAGGTAAAGAGAGACTGTAGGGACTGGAATACATCATGTACGTTGTCGGACTGCTGGGGGAGCATTTACTGGCGATAAGTTTGTACTGCTTATATGCCCATGGTCTGAACTTGGCCTCTGTACAGCGTACGACGTTGGCCTTGGTGCAGACGAAGTCATCTGCGGCCGCGGGGGGTAGGGTCCTTCTTCGATTTGCTGTATTCGGGGAGAATTCATGGCCTGAATAAAGGGCGCCGTGTTCGTAGCTGCCTGGCCATTAATGCCTTGTGGCATGCCAGAATGCGACCGCTGCCGGTCGCTTAGACCAACCGTTGGCCGGTCCGATGGTACGGCGTAGCGAGGTGGTGGTGTGCCATTCATCTGGCCCTGTTGTGGGATGCGCCCATTAGTTGCTTTTACTTTGAAGTATGTGTCACATTTCTTCATGAATTCCTTCCCTGGGAGGTCCAGGGAGTTCGCAAAGTACTCCTGGTCATGTAAAATCGGCAAGAACTCGCTTGGAACAGCGAAAAACTCATCCTGGTTCTCCAGGTAATTGGTGACAACCCGGAGAGCAGTAAATGTTTCATCCCTCACGGCGTTTTGCCCACGCGAATAAAGAATGTTTGGACAGATGACGGTAGCTAAATTGCTCAGGTCCATCTTGCTGCCTGTCTCTGCATCCATGTGCGCGAACGACGCAACCCATTTGAGGAAGACGAACAAGACTTCCATCGTATCCCGATGACTTTTTGGCATGAGTAATGATACTAAATGCAGGTAACGATTGCGTTCTTCCTCTGTCGGTAATGCTGATGATATGAAACGATGGTCAGTAGCAGACCAACACAAGTCAATATTGCAACTCACAATGAGAAGCAACGAAAAGTCGATGTAATTTGAAGGTCATGAGTGGATCCGGCAGTTCCCGCAAAAACTTTTTCAGCAGGGCAGCCAATTGCACAGGATTATCCTGCGTGAGGTCAACCGACGAAGGGTCTCTATCAATAGCTTCAGTGAGCTCTTTCAACCGTCTGATATTGCCATTTTTCCTGAAGATTCCTTCGATAGACATATCTAAAAATTCATAATCGTAAACGTTACCACGATTCAAGAAATCTGGGTTTACCCATTTGTCGCATTGCCGAGATAACATCATCGATGAAGCTAGGGACACGCATAGTTGCTCGAGTAGCTCCTAACAACGAATCTGCACCATCCCTTTCAACGAGCAGTTCCAGTGGGACGCCAAAAACTCCTGGAACCAATCAAAAGGTATAGGAAGTGAAATTAGGCGGTGCAATTACCTTTCTTCTTGATGTTCTTTTTTTCCGCCTTGAAAAGTTTGTTCCAGAACCCGCTTTTCTTTGCTTCAACCAGCTCCAGAAGCTCATCCACATCAAGATGGTCTTTGAGCGGGGACCTTGTAAGCGCGAGGACGGCGGCGTGCTTGACAATGGCCAACTCCAGCGCACTCAGCTCTGCAATATAGGGTATCGAGTTCTCACGTGGCAATGATCTTTGCTGCTCGCGCGCTTGGGCAGCTTCCATGAGTTGGGGTATATCTGCGAGCGTGATTCCATCGTCTAGAGTCGCCATCGGGTTTTCTTCAGCACCAACCGCTGGAGAACTAGGCGTGCTCTCATCAACAATTTTGACCTCAGTGGTCCGCGACAATGCAGGTCGGAGGCCTTGGATTTGTACATTGGGATCTGACATATGCGAAATTAAAGAGGGCCGAGGTGCAGGGGCTAGAGGAAGTTGATACTGTTGCGGAGGGGTCGGTTGACCAGGTTGGCCATAATGAGGCTGGGGCTGCGGTAGAGAAGGATTAGATTCTCCCTGTCTCTGAGATGACAATACATCCGAGGGATGGACACTTCTTCCGGCAGGACTTTCAACAACAGTAGACCGCTTGGGCAGTCGAGCTGTAGCGGATAGTTTTCGGTCCAGATGGACAGACTTCATTCTCATTATATCTCCCGAATTGCGGTAAAGATTGGGGTCCGACTGTGGTTGCCCTGTCGAAGCCAACAGAAACTTAACTTTGAAGACATTATCAAACGGACACTAGCTTACCAGGAGAAAGTGGCACAACTCCTTGCTTTTTCAGCAGCAAATACAGACGTCTGAGCGCCACGTTCAGTAAGAACGCGTACTGCTCTAGTCTGTGGACTGCCACGAAGCCACCGCGACAGTTGGGATGTGCGTGTGCGGTGCACAAGATGACCGTAGGAACTTCCCCGAACGAAGTGGTTTCTTTCATTGAGTCAAGATCGTAAACAAACAAGCCTACATTGGCAGGAGGTCGTCGCGCAGTGGATGGCTTCGGAAGCTGATCTTTACTCGCACCATCTTTGTCCTCTCCACTGGCCTGTGGTTGAGCTGGCTCCTTTGGAAGTAGAACAGCAGCTATCTTGCCGCATGCAGTACATTCTATACAGTGAGAGTGCCATCGTTGATATGTCCCTAACCTGACACAATCTTCCTCCACAGTAAGGCCACACTTTACGCATAGATCCGATGGGGGGTTGGCAGATGGCTTGCCATCTCGGTGTGCGGAAGGGATAAAGGGTGACTCGCCAGCGTTCTCCGGTGCTAGACTACGGAACCCATATGTAACGCCCTGAGTTCCTAAATTCAGATTGTGATTCGGGGTAGCAATTTCGCCATTCGCGCCTTTGAGAAGCCTCCTAGCTGCTGGGTTGCCCCCCTGGACAGCAAGGAGATGAAGCTTATCCAAGAAGCTCGCCATTGCATCTCTGATGCTTTGCTCCCTTTCGAGCCTCAAAGCACCTGTGAGAGCTATCCGAATGAGGATTTTCAGATAGTGTGCCAGTCCAGTGACTAGGGCAAGTAAATCCTGTGTCATACCAATCCGCCTGGAACCTGTCTCTTGCGTGTGCGATAGCAATGTGAACAGTTCCACCGTTTTTCGACACAGCATCCTGGCCTCACGTACGTGGGACATCCCTGAAAGAATTCAAATGCATGTACCGATAAATATAAATGGGCGAACAAACCTTTTTGACCTAGACGAGCAAAATGGAACTCCAAATCATCACTGGTCGCAAACAGGACTTCCACATGGAGAATAAACTTCTCAGCCATCCGTATTGCTTCCAAGTACTGTCCATTGCTAACTTGACGTAGCATATCGGAAATGCAAGCAGCGCTAGACTCTTCGAATGCTGAAAGAACTCTGTCGTGACTGAATGATGCGGGAAGGACCTGACAGGCACAGCGACTTACGTCCATATACGATAGACTTGTTGTTCCATCCGAACCTGTTTTTCCCTCAAGGATGCAGGAGTTTCGCGCTGCTCTTCCGAGATATAAGTAGGCTGTTCCACTTCGCCTTCAATTAAAAACATGCTGCTTGGTCGACGTGAATAGACCTTGACATTCCAAAACTACCAGGCAATACTTGTTGAAGGAGTCAACAACATGTGTCACAGGGAACTTACTTTATTAATCATGTAACATTCTGGATGCCAGCATTCATCTCGGCTATTACGGTTGATCTCCACGAATTGTTTAAGTATGGCGCTGTTACATCCAACACACTTGGTCGCAAAGCGGGTGGAATAATGAAAATGACAGTAGACGTCTCCATCGTGTTCGTAGTACGAATCTTGAGGGCCGAATAGTGTTGGACACAAGGAACATGTGAAATGTTCCACATGGTATTTCTTGTCTGGAACGCACGTGAAGTTCGACAACAGTGTGATAAAATATCTAAACATACTGCATGCCGTTATATAGCTACCGCGAAGTGCCGCACCACATTTTGCGCAGATGAGATTCAAGCGCTTGAAATAGTCTCTTTCACAGAGGGGGAACTGCTTGCCGTCCGGACCATCAATTGGAAAGAATTTTGAGGCAACAACGTCTCCACAATCCTATTGTGCCCTGTCAATAAGTCTACTTGAAAGAGGCATTACTAATTTACCAGACACTTGAAACAGCTTAAATGGTAGATGGTGCCCAAGGCGCGAACGAAGGGACCTTGCATCGACTTCCCACACGCAAAACATGATCTGAGATATTCGAGGTGAGTTAGTGGACGCGGATTTAAGCAACCCTATCGCGATGATTTACTTATGTATAACTTACGTTGAAGTCAAGGTAGAAGAGGCAGATGAGATTGTAGGCGGCTGCTTGGCAGGTGCAGTTTGCATAGACCAGTCAGTGTCATGGAGAGGATCATCGGTAGGGTCCGAGTGCCCACTGGACGAAGGATGGGCTGATTTGCGGGTGGCTGACGGGGTGGTTGGGCGGCTGCTCCCACTCGCAGAAAGAAAAGAAGGAGAAGGCCGAGGTGAGCTTCCTGGACCAAAAGACGTAGAGGAGCTTGAGTGGTTTAGATCGTCACTAAGGGCATGTGGAGGGAGGTTAGCAGCAAGGCTGCGATCGGTCTCTGGGGGGCCCATAGTTGAAGATCTTGTTAAACCGGAAGTTCGCTCTGTTTGCCGTGGCCAATTTGAGGTTGGGGTACTGGAGTTGTGTCGGGGCTGAGAAGCATAATATGGCTGAGTGCGGGATGAATCGAGATCGGTGGAGTAGGCTGTTGCAGAGCTAGCTTGTATATTCGACAACCACGGGGGTGGAGAATTCGTTTGGTAGTAGTTTCCACTCATAGCTTTGGACGTAGCCGCCCAGGGCTACCAGGAAAGACGAAGAAGAGAGGATTCGGAGTGCCTTGACAATTTACGATGGACGCTCTTAACCTTGCACGTCGCCCTCCGTAATCGTCACATCAGTCACACATTGTCACGTCACCAACGGCACTACATTGACTCTGAAGCTTATCCCCCGCTAATTGCTCTGTCTGGAATGGTGGCTCACCATGACGTTTGACCAGTTCCTTGTCAATATAATTCAGCTGTCCAGCCAACAGTATGTCATCATAAAGGACAAGAGCCAACCCATTAAACCTGCGCTGGTTCCGAGCTTTTATGGAACGATCATTAACCCGACATGTACAAGACTTACAAGGTCTCCTTGGTGGTTTACCATGAGCTCTGACATGATTTTCGTATGCTTTAGCAATCTTCAAATTCAGTAAGTAATTATAATTCAAACGATAGCCCTGACGCATATTCACCTCATACGCTGCTGCTCTGGCAATCATCTCATGACTCAATTTGTCTTCGTGATGTGGATCTATGACCTATAGTGCACCGAATCAGATATGTGCAGAAGAGTGGCATTTGCGCAGCGTACTTGTTGGTGGCCTTTTCCCAGTTCGGAATGAAACCAATCCATACTGGAGGAATAGTCGAAGGAAGTGGTTTTTGAGACATGCTACAGTATACATATACGTTGTCATTCCCAGTGGTTTCAATATATATTTCTGTAACCTCAAGACCGTTTACATGATTTACACATTAGCAATCGGAATAATTTAGACAAAAACTTGAAGTGGATGCCTGTCATACACATTTTGTCCCTCGCTAAGCTCACCCATATCCGGATAGAACGGCACAAGCGCGTCTGAGGCACCAAGATACAAAGAGTTGTAGACTCTCCAGTAGACCTCTCGAACTTTGCGTGCCGGATGGAATAAACCTTGCAGGGTATAACTGAGGAGTACACCAGGGCCCAAAGTAACGCGCATCGCTTCGACAGCCTCCATAACGGCGCCAATAACGTGGGGTGATGTCTCGAAACAATTAGGCCACACGAGGTTCATGAGATGCATCATTGAATCTTCACAGCCAAGACCTGCAACCCCGAGAGCAAGGTGCTTGACGATCGTACTCGCAGTTTGCCTATGAACAAGATCACGATCTGTCAGCGCATCTTCTAGCATGGTCACTACTGAATCGCAATAATAGGCTGATTGAGGGCCGACATATTCAAAGACGAATGAAAGGGCCTTCAAACAGCCGGTTCGAACATTGAGCTCGGCCGTTCGATATTCGTTGAGTATGGCAGGTAACAAGATTAGCCAGAAGCGCAACAATCTCAACAAGAAACACTCACGTCCGCATGTTTCAGCCACTATGGCAATGGCAACTGTACTACACACACGACTCTGGCGTTCTTGCACGCGTAAATTTGTTAAAAGTACTGAAAGAACGTCTTGAGGGCCAAGACTCTTGGCGATGTAACCGAAAGAGTTGACTGCAGCTCGTCGGATGCCTTTTTTGTGAGCCTTGAGAAGGTCTAACAGCTCGAAGCAAATACGCATCCACTCTCGTGCAGGAACAAACTCGGCACCACGATCAGCTAAACGTTGGTTAATGATGATGAGCAGTTAGAATAACTGACTAAACTCACCAATCCTACCAATCAAGTTGATGGAAGCCTCTTGGACCTTTTCATGCCTATTACGCAGAATAGGTGTCATACGCGGTACTGCCAAAGCGTGTTCAATTTTCGAGAGCCAGTGAGAATAAGAAAAGACTCACAGAGATCCTTAACAGGTGGATTCATCTGAGTCATGCCAACAACGTTAGCAATAGCGCCTATCGCAGCAATGATACTACCGAGGGTATCCGGGTATTCTTCACCCAGCTGTTCAAAGAGAACGAGACCTAGCTTGCTCAGGAGTTGGTCTTCACCACATTGCTTAATAACCACCGCTAGGCGAGAGGTCAGATCCGCAGCCTGTTGTCGAACCTTGGCACTTTTGTTATTGAGGCGCCAGAGGATCGTGGAAACGATCTGAGTGAGGTATGGCTTTACACGAACTCCAAGAGCATTTACAACTGTCCCAAAGCCATCCAACATCACCTGGTCTTCAGTCGTCTGCTCTTGGAACGAGTAAATGATCCCATCAACCAAGCGAATTTCAAGTCTTTCGTCGATATCAGATGCGCCAAGGGTGGCTACGACCTTGGTAATAGTTTCCATGACCATCTTTCTGTACGGCTCTGCCTCGTCCTTGAGCTCGTTGACGATTCTGCCAACGATTTCGGACACTCCAGATTTCTGTGCTAGCTCGACAGTAGTTTCGACCACCTGACGGTAATTACGGCGGTCGAGGGCCATACGCCGCACCCAGAAAGCTTTGAAAAAATCTGGTAAGATATCTTGCTTTATGTATTGAGGTGTGACCCCTTCCGTGGCTGCACATTGTTTAACCACCTTGAGGACGATTTTTTTCATTTCCTCGTCCGATGTTTGGAATTCTCTAATCAGGATAACCGTAACCTCCTTTGTGTAGTAAGACGCGTATTCAGGATCCATCAGAGGGATGATGAAGCCAATCGCTTTCAAGAAAGCAGCAAGGCCTTTGCCACGATGGAGACGGATACCGAGCCAAAGGGGTTTCAAAACGCTGTCGAATGACTCGATACCGTATGGGGCAGCAGCTTCTGCCAACGCAGCAAGGCCCAATGCAGTCATTGTTCTGACCTTTTGTTGTTCGTCAGAAAGACCATGGGCGATGCAGTCAACCAGATTTCTTAAATGTGGCAATACGGCACAACCCATCATGATGGCAATTTGCTGAACAATGCGGATACCGGTATGTCTCGCCTGCCATGACTTTTTCGAGCGGCAAACAGCCTTGAGGAAGGGTAGAAGCGCCGGAATTCCTAGCGCTGATGCAACGACCGAGAAGGCACGTGCAGTTGTATTGCGCACGTATTCATCCGCATGATCGATATCTGGACGCATGGTAGAGATCATGTGGGCCAGGCCAGCGGCCTTGGACAGATTGGATATAATCTCACGTCCTTCGACTCGTGCATAATAATCTTCATCGATCAAGAGTGGTTCGATGACGACCAGGATTTTATGGACGTATGGTCGAACGAGATCGTCGAGCTTGTAAAGAACACGGTCGATGACCTTGACCAGAAGATGGCGTTCCTGGTCCTCAAGCGTCCGCTCCATGAGCAAAGGTAGGATTTTGTCAAATAGCGGACCTGCACCGAATTCCCGGGCCTTGTCGGTAATCTGCCTCAGAGCAGTTTTACGAACAGGTGGTGTGCCGTTTTTGATCTTCAGAAGCAAGCGCATAATTTTGCGCTCTTTCATTTCTTCCACTGACAATTGGGTTTCATCTTCCTCTTTCAGGATCTTTGAAAAGTACTGTGCGTCTTCTGGTTTAAAGAAGGCAAGATTGCCGACTCCTGGAATCTCAGTGGGAAGATCTGGCGCAAGTCCAGCCGCGGCAGCGACTGCAGCAGCATCAGAACCTTCCTTGATCTGAAAACCACCGGCATCAGGGAGCGGAGTCGCCATGAGTTTCCTAGGGGTTATCAAGGGCGCATATCCCGGCGGAGGCGTAACTATGGCATAGCCGGAGGAAGGCAAGATAGCGTCCAGTTCCTCGTCTGTAAGATACCGATTGTGTTTGTCTTCGTGCATGATGCCTGGTGCATTCATGATAATGGGAGTCGGTGCTTCATTGCTAGGAGCCGGCGTTTGGTCCCAACGCGAGCGTTTTGGAGTATCTGTCACTGCTGCCGCCGTCGCATCAGCAGGAGTTGCGTCCCATCGAGAGCGCCGTTTCTTAGGAGCTGACGACTCGAGAGCTTCTTTAGACCATTCACCAGTATCCTTTCTGTTGGGATCAACATTCTCGTCATTTGGTTCTGTGACATCCCATCGGCGCTTGCGTTTCGTGCCCGAAGACTCTCTTGTAACGTCATTTGCGGCTGACCCTTGTTTCGCAAGCGTTGGCAAATCTTCGTCTTCTTGGATCTCTGAAGCTGGAGGCGTCTTATCCAGATCCATCTTCATTTTCCCCTCCTCTCTGTCCCTCCTCTCCTTCTCTTCTATAGCCCTCTTCACCCGGGTCTCTTCCTGTTCCAACCTTGCTAGCCTCATTGCATCCTTGTAACCACCTTCAACACCATCTTGACCATCACCTTGAGCAAATGCGTCTGCACTTTCAAGGGCAACCCTGCTGAAACGGCGATTGTGGTAATCAGACTGGCGTGCGGCAATCTGGCGCTTCGAAGCGGTTTCGGCGAAGGGGTCAATGTTCTCCTCCTCTGCTATCTCTTCGAATTCCCGCAAGACATCTTTCGGAACTGTGAAAGAGTCCAACAGTCTGGGTGATTTCGGCGATGAGGACATGGTCGCAAGTGAAGGAAAGCAACGAGTCAGCTTATGTCACCCATTCACTTGATGACTAATTTTCCCACACACTGGTCTATATAACAAGCTTGAAAAAAATATTTTCTTTAATCTGCTTCATCAAGGTGAGTTCTGGTTCGTTTCTTAACATGATGATATCGTTGTCGCCCCAGTCGTAGCACTAATTCTGCCATGACGAACGACAATGCATTAGCCAAATACCGCATTCTCTGACCTTTCCTGAATTGATGCATTTACGTTCGTTTACTGACGATTCCCTTTGACAGTTGTAACGCGAAAAACTGTGAGTTTTCTAGTCAATCGTTATCTTTTAGGACGAGAATTTACACGTCTTCGGAGCCATTTGCAATGGCAGTGCCGAGACTAAGAAATAAAAACTAAGAACAGCCAACTGATTCACCTTTTCTGTTGTTCTCCTTTCCGTTGCGTACTGTCATGCTAACGCTTTAAATGGCAGACTATTTCTCCCTAGAAATTGTGTATATCAATAGCATCTACATACAAAGCACTGCTGTACAAGCAATAACGAATGGACAAAGGTGTAGATCGATAGCCTTAAATAAACCAGAGATTCCAACATTCCTACCACCATTTGAACCACTTGCCTGGGCTGCCTAAAGCCCCAGGACTGTCATAAAGTAGGGATCCCCGTCCTTTGCCGAAAAGGCCGACAGGACTGTCGTCTTGACCCGCAGCAGTACGATTAAGCTCCTCATCTAAGAGAGCGCTTGGATCATGAGGATCAAAAACACTTTTCGATCCAGGTGTGCGGAATGGTGAGCTTCCTGAGCCACTCAATGGCGGACGGAAGGGCAATTCTACGTTCGAGGCGAGTCTTTTGGGAGTAACCGGAGGTGCTAGCATAGCAGTGCGTCTTCGAGGAGTACGCGTCGAGTCGCTCGACTCGTCTCCTTCCCCATTGTCATCGCCGCCTGGCATGTAAGAATGAATTGGAGGTGGATCGAGGTTGGACTTGTAGTGTGCAAGACTAGCTGTCGGACTCATGTGCAATCCCTTGTGAGAGAGAGGCGTCCGCACCGAAGAAATCTGGAGAGCACTACGAGGTGGCGTTTGGGGTACTGATAGTGACGGCGACGCTTGTATTCGAGGACTCTGAATTCGCGCGTTTCCCGGTGTACCCAATCGTGATGAGGAAGTTAGCTTGAAGGATCGCAATTCCAGAGTCGGAGAGGTTGGTAAAGAAGGAAGCAATTTATGTGCCTATATCCAAGTCACAGAATGAAAGAGATGAACAGAACAAGAAAATTGCAAGGACTTACCCTTTTCGAATTTCGTTGATTCTTAACCTCAAAATCTTCACGACATGCACTTTGGTCGGCCATTGGTTCGTCACGCCTTGGAGTCTTTCCCCAGAACTGCACTGGTCCCAAGGTCGAGCCCCGAAAGAGGGTCTCATCGCCGACGTCTGTCTCTGCAGCAGAAGAGTCTGCCTCCGAGGTCCCGTCGGACGGAACAATTTGTTGACCCTTGACATCATCAAAAGACCTCTCTCTTTGAATAGTCTGATCGATGTGAATGTAATCATCCAAGTCTACTTCACTGGTTAGGGGAAGCGAAGGTGGAGGACTAGATGAACTACGGTTTGGTGTTAGTTCAGGCACAGAAAGCATTGACGAAGCATCTGACGATGGGGCAGGCAAATCAGAAGGTAAATCGGTGTGCGCGACATTTGGCGATTCCTTCGACGAAGATTGGGTCGGTGTCAGCCCAGAGGTTTCACTGGGGCCAGCGTGTAAACGAGTATAAGCGGTGGGCGGCAAAGGCGGAAATATGATTTCAGCTGGCAATGATTGTGGTTGAGGCTGTAGGATGCAGCTCTCGTAATATGGTTGATGGTGAGGGGTCGGGCGAGAGGGTGGAAATAGGGGGTGAGACAGAGGAGTTGCATTGTGAGACGTTCGTGATGTCGAGGCGGACTGGTCAGTTATAGTCGAAGATTTCTTCGACTTCTTGCTTCTTCTCGTTTCTAATGTGTTATCTTCTTCGACATCACTTCGTTTCCTTGCCTTCCCCTTTATCTTGGAGTTTGTCTGAGCGGCTTTCATAATGTCTTTGCATAGGTGTTTCCTGAAGCCACCATCTTTGAAGCAATCCAAATCTTCATCCCAGATGGCCCATAGAGTCCTCCCCACTGACCTGTCTCTTGGTACCTTGCGAAAGCAGACAGTGGTACTGAGGACATGCCGGATGCTATTCATCCACGTGGTTTCACCCCGCTTATAGTGTGGATATACAATGGTAATCCAGTCATAAATCTCTTGAAGGGTAAGTCGATGATCCGGAGAAGAAAGGATAGCCTGTCCAACGAGTGCAGCGTATGATAGATCCGGTTTGTTAGGGGAGTAGGGCCCCGGCGGGAGTTGGTACGGAAGCCTCTCATATTCGTCCTCGTCTGGTGGCGGTCCCATAGGACCAGGGGACGAAACAAGATTCACAACTGGACGTGAAGGTGACGACAGAGGGGATGATGGCAGGGGTGAAGACGGCAAATGGTGGGCATTAAGGTTGCGCGAGGGTGCAAGGCTACGCCGTTTCTGTGGTGTCACCGGATTTTGAGACGTGCTTGCTTCCGCCGATCCATTGAGGCGAAAAGGGTGGCGAGCAGACCGATATTCGTTGCCTGGCTGACTGGGCGGCATGGCGTCATCGTTTGAGCGAGTCGGGTTGGATGTCTCAGCTTTAGGGTGGACTTGGCCGTCCTATAGAACGCAAAACTGATCAGAGGTACTTGTCGTCACCCAAGTAAGCAAAAAAGTACCTTCTCGACTACTGCGCTCAATCGTGTGTGCTCTCTATAGTACATGTGTTTTTGTGGCGTTACTGGTATATCTGTGTCCTATTGGACCAAAACAGATCAGACTAAACAAGACGCCAGGAGCAAATTATCACCAACCTGGTTATCCTTGCTGGATTCCAAATTAGAGGATGAAACACGTCCACCGTCGCGTGAATGCATGAATGAGTCGAGGTTTAGGGAAGCATGTGACACTGCGCTGGGAGACGGCGAGGTGGACGGTGGTAAATTGGACCGGGTCGTTGAATCGCGTTCCTTCTCCTTCTTGCTTCGCTTTTCTCTCCTGGTTTGTCGCCGCTGCCGCTCAATGACAACCTCCATGCTATCGTAGTGCCTCAGGGATGCGGAACTTTCGGAGGGCTCCTTTTTGACGGGTGTAATGGGAGGCGAAGACTCTCTGAGAGATCCTGAGCAAGAGCGAGAAAGAGGACGCGAAAAAGGGGTATTTGGATCACTGCAGTGAGATGCCGAGGAGCTTCCACGAGAAATGTCACGGTCGGCGACGCGTAAAGTGGGGGACCCTTGGGAGGTCAAAAAATGGCGCATTTCGTCACTACGTTTACTCAAGTCTTCACGCGTTAGACCGAGTGTATAAAGCATTTGAGATATTGGGGAGACTTGCTGGTTCATGATGGAGGAGAAACACGAGGGAAATGGGCGACGCAAGGGCCCGAGAAAATACAGATACAAGTACAGAGAAAACAGAGAAAACACTGGGTGAGAGGATAATTGGCTTCATACAACTCCGTCTTCCCACAGAGCTCCTTCCCTTCCCAGCTCATGGCGCAAACACTTCAATTGCTCATCAGTTCTAACCAATTCGTCTCTTTTCGTACTCACCGTCCTCGTCCAGCAGCGTCCCTTCGTCCAGGCAGGCCCGGATGTACTCTGAGATAACAAACTGTCGTCTCTTTGGCCTGAACATATTGTTACCTCCTTTCTTTCAAGTCCCGACATCACTTACTTGGAAGTCCGTCGCACTAGTTCAATGCGACGACTATCGTCCCGTTTGTCCAGTACGACGTGGGTTAGTTTCGGGTCATCTAAATCAACAACCTGCCCTCCATTCGCGGTTATTAAGTTTGAGACTTCTGAAAACCTGCCCAACTAGTTCAGGATTTGTCCGATAATAACACCTCCACGTACGCCTCATTTATCTCCTTTTCTTGTTTGGCTTTTATCGGCATTCTGTGCTTGTGAGCATTTTCTGGTGTGTCCAAGTAGAAGCACCTAGCATCTTATGTTAGATCAACAATGGGGAATAACGTGTTTTAACAAACAGATGACGAAATATTAACTCCGTGTCGTATTCCATAGCTGATGGGCTTTCTCCCATTTCAACCTGCCTGTAGCTTGAGTTTCCCAGTTCCCATGACAAAGTATAGTGTGCGCACTTTGACGTAACCATCGTTATCACTTTCGGCATCTATTGTTTGGACTGTGTCCCAATCTTCGTCAATGTCACTCTCCGTCTTAACATCAACGTTGTCGGAATCGTCTGACTCCGTCTCAGATTCGCTCTTCAAATCGTCTGTCGCTCCGACATCATCCGTCGTGGAATGTGTGTCAGCTATGTCATCTTCAGTGGCGCCTTCCACGTTAGCACTGACATCTTCCACTTCCATTGGTCCTTCTGGGTCCGCATCGTATTCTTCTGAAATTTTCCGCTCTTCTGTAGCGTGGAAGAAATACCTGCATTCACGGTCGAACAGAGTTATGTGACTTCATCATCCTTGCTTAACTTACTTTTTGTAAAACGGTGCAAGGCGCTCAAAGGCTATGGAATCCTCGATCCAAGAAGGCTTGATGATATCATACTTGCCTTTGTTCATTATCATCTTAAGATCGTAGGCTATCCACACGGTTTCATCACTGCGACCATTATGCGCTGAACCGTACTTACGAATTGTATTTCCACCATAAACGACGAATAGGTTTTCCTGGTTTCGCACTATCTGTGCACAAGCTCCACCATGGGCGCGGATCCTGGACCGAACACAGGCAGTTAGGTACTGTGATATGCATAGACCATTAGTGCCTACAATCTCATGAGGTCTGTTTTATCTTCGGTGCCAGTTCGCGATTTTGGATCAGATATCACGACTGGAACAAGTGAGTGACAACGGAAAGAAACCCGTGGAAGGAATGTACCGAATGTCAAGCCTTCGAAGATGGCTGATTCGACCTGAACGTTGTTCAAATCAAGACCTTGGTATTGCGAAATCACATCAATCTGGGAAGAAAGGTTGATTTTTTTCGTTCGTATACTAATGACATTTGTACCTTCTTTGTCGGCGTTTTGCGTTTCTTTTTCGACACCCTGTCGATGTGTTAGAGAACCACAGCACTTTCTTGGAAATGCTCACCCAATGTCACTTTCCATCTTCCGTTTCTGTTCCGTCCGCATACTTTCCAGGACAGCTACGCATGCATGTATCAATCTTCTGCTAAAACATGAAATACTGGAATTACCGGAGGCGCTCATGCAATCCGCTATGCTCAAATCATCTCTGATTGAAAGTGCTCTGGGAAACCGCATTGTAAAGCCGAGATGATATTGTTCTGCCATATAGAAATCAAAATTGAGCTCATTCCTGTTGTTATGACCAACAGTACCGCTTGGAACAATCTCAGCTGCTTTGATTTTCAGCAAGAAAGAACTGCACCATCATTCAATGAGTAGCAGCCAACATAGGCAAGAAAGTGATGATCACTCCTGGGGCTCCAGATACACGTCGCCTTTGTCGTCTGGACTACGTTTTGACGTCCGCAAGAAATCTGGTGGATTCTTTGGGTCCCAGACTTTCCATGGCTTATCTCGCACCCAAACATAATCCGCATAAGAAAGACCACTGCCGACACGGACAAAAGTAGAATACCTGCAGCAAAAATCGGTGTAAATTTAGCGAAGGTTTGAGAAATGAACAAACTTCGATTCTTCATCGTCCGTTTCAGGTTGCCTATCATCCAAGACGGCGCAGATTAGGGTTGAAACTCCCCCGCCACGTTTACCACTTCCGTAGTTGGCAGCTGCAAGAGCAATTTCAATTCGGTTTGTCATCGTCGCGATCCTACTCACAGACGACCAGGAGATCCACGGTTTCACCCATGTTATCCTGAATAGCTAATTTTGAATGATGAACGGCGATCCCTTGAGGGAAAACACACCATATACTCAGGTTTCACCTATATGCTTCTTTATTGCGATGGCATCCGCAGAGTAGTCTGTACACACCTTAATCCAGTCCATATTCCTCCCATTCAGTACATATTTGGAGGAAGGATGTTTGATAATTAAACCTTCACCACGGGAAGCCATGATTTCCTCCATTTTTGTCCTGATATCTTTGGCATTTTTCCCCTTGAATTCGACAACGAACTCCACTCGACCAGGTATTTCCTTCAAGCACTGGCTTAAGTTACGCTTGCGAAAAGCGAGGGATCTGTGGAGGACCGATTGTCCATTCAGGTACAAAAGGTCAAAAACCTTGACTAAGAAAGCCCGTGGTTATACACAAGTCGTGGACCTATAAAATTGTCAACTTACAGCAAGGACGAGGATTGTGTTCTTTCTTGGTTTTATCTGTCCCATCGCATGAGCTGACGCACGGTGTTGATTAGATAGAGGATACCCAATGCGGCTGTCTTTAGCGAGCCGAATGGTAAGAGTCGTTCAGCTACAGGATCCCACACAAGCATTTCTCCATCGAGGATAATACTATCGTGTCTCAATGACGAAACATGGGCAAACTTCAGAAATATCTCACCTATCCACTCGAGAATCGAGCGCACGATCAAGATGAGGTGTGAGACTCCCTGTGCCAACATGCTTCCCGTACAAATAAGTATAATCCTTGCCCTTCCTTTGGCGCTTGTTAGGAATCGGGAGATAGACCATGATGATTCAACCAGACCTCGAGCAATAAAAGTATTCGTTTCCTCGCTTGTGCAGTTGCATTCTCTCGCCATCGAGCTTCTCCTCGATAATGAATTCTGCACCGCCCATCTCCTTGATGGTCTCTTCAATTCTTCGAGTAGGTCTCTTGCACAACATAGGAGCAAATGCATGGAACAACTGGGCATTCTTGTTCTGTTAATCAATACAATCAGGTTATAGTTTAGATGGTAGGTATCAAGCTTGGGAGTGCTCGCCTCTGCATTCAAACGATAAGACGGATCCCACAACCCCCATGCCACTCTCTTCAAGTCAGAACAAGTATTATAAAGGTCTTGTGCGTCGGGATGGAAGACGGCAAAAACTGTGGTCTCTTTCGCAGAGATGTTCATATCTCATAAGAATTTAGTCCTCGTATCCAGGTAAGAACAGGCTGTAATGTTCACCCTTGAGAATAATGCGCATAACCCAGCGTTGTTCTTCTGCTGTAGAACGATTGTAGAGTCGTTGGAGTATCTTAGATTGAAGATCCCTTCAATAAAGTAGAGATAAAAATTCTGCGATATTGTTGATGCACATACTGCTTGCCCATATTCTTAGCTAACTCGTCCAGAAGATCATTCAAATCATCAATAGTCAGAGAACCCTCAACGACTGATGAACGTTTGCTAACAACCTCATACAGAACCGTTGAAAAGTCCCCCGAAGATGTCTTAGGATGAAGGAAGATCAGATTCTCCCTCGAACCACGGTGAATGTGCGTACATATTTTTCGCTTGGCCTTTTCCAGTTGAGGAGCCTTATTGCATCAGGATCTCGAGTTCCGAGAGGAATGAGTTTTATGTAAGTCTTAGCTAGATTCTTCTCTTTCAAGCCATATACCGCACGTTCCCTATCTTTCTAAACAGATAGAATATCAGTATCATTAAAGGCGATACTGACCCAAGAGATGCACCTGCGGTAGGATGAGACGAAGTACAGGATACAAGTCATAACCTTTCTCGGTTCTCCAGTGCTGCGCGTTTTATTTCTTTATATATTCTAAAGGATCGTTGGACTGCGTACAGTGAACCAGGCTTCCAGTGATTTCTTCCTTCTGTCGTGTTTCTTTTCGCTCTGCAATTTCTCAAACAACCCTACTAAGATTGAAAAGGGGGCAGTGCCAGTGTTCCGTGGCGGTGCTGGATACGTATCCCCCTCGTCTTGTTCGTCTTTCTGCCCGATTTCACTCTGCTTCGGTGAACGGGGAGGGGTAGTTGGCGCTGGCGTTGGCTGCATCATTGTTTCTGACTTCTGACTCGGATGACAGACGCGTGACAGACGCGTGACATGCTCATTAGTGTCGCGTTATTTGGTTGTATTGGCGAGCATCTCTCCCTACTCCACTCATGTCAGCCTCAGGCAATACAGGCTTCTGCTCGACCTCTATCGTCTCCTATAAACTTAACCAAGCGCCATGCATAAGAATGATCCAAAGAGAGTAGGCCCCTGGAAGATAGGTCGTACTATTGGTAAGGGGAGCTCAGGTCAGCTTGTTTCCTTACCACGACGGGATGCGATAGTAATACTGGCTCATTGACAGGCAGGGTCAGAATTGCCAGACACTCTAAAACTGGTCAACACGCGGCTGTCAAGATTGTGTCTAAAAATGTATCCCTGGACCGTCTGGCCGACGAGATAGAACACAAGCAGCTGGCTCTCCAAAGAGAGATCGTCGTCATGAAGCTGATTAACCATCCCAACATTATGCGCTTATATGACGTTTGGGAAACATCTACAGAACTTTTCTTGATCCTCGAGTACGTTCAAGGTGGCGAGCTCTTCGAATACCTTTGTGAGAAAGGACGCCTTCCTACCTCGGAGGCCCTTGCCTACTTTCAACAGATTATCAGCGCGGTGGATTATTGCCACCAATTCAATATTGCACACCGTGACCTTAAGCCTGAAAATATCCTCTTGGATCTGGATCGCAATATCAAGATCGCTGACTTTGGGATGGCAGCGTGGCAGAAGAACGCTTGTGATGGCATGCTGTTAACGTCTTGTGGTAGCCCCCATTACGCTGCTCCTGAAATCATTGACGGAAAACCGTACAACGGTTCAGCTGCAGACATTTGGTCTTGTGGCGTGATCCTGTATGCCCTCTTGTCAGGAAAGCTACCGTTCGATGACGAAGACTGTTCTGCTTTACTTGGCAAAGTTATGGTCGGAAAATACGACATGCCCCAGGACGTTGATCCGCTTGCGCAAGATTTAATCAAGAAAATGCTTGAGATTGACCCTCGCAGGCGCATCACGATGGTCGATATTCAGAGGCATCCATTCTATCTGTCGAAGGAACCGAATGTCAGCCAGCAATCTATGCCATGTTTGGGGGATATCGCGCAGCCCATCAAAAGCCCTAGTTCAATTGATCCCGATATCTTCGCCAATCTCCGTATCCTATGGCACGGAAGTTCCGATCAAGAGATCCTAGCAGCTCTTCTGAATGAAGAGAAAAATTGGCAAAAAGGGATATACTA
The DNA here is from genome assembly GCA_000827485.1 of Amanita muscaria Koide BX008. Taxonomy (NCBI): domain Eukaryota; kingdom Fungi; phylum Basidiomycota; class Agaricomycetes; order Agaricales; family Amanitaceae; genus Amanita; species Amanita muscaria. The sequence goes on from KN818226.1 coordinate 916,823, forward strand.
TTTACTTGCGGACTACAGAAAGAAAGATCTTCGCGACCGTGTCAAGCGCCCTGACCAGGTCGTCGCTACTAAGATTGCGGATGCGAACAATCAGCAGAGAACGACAGTCCATTTTTCCAACGATGCCTCGCCAAACACTACTGTGCTCGTCATGAACCGTCCCTCTCTGAAAACACCTAATATTGATACAGCTCGTGCTCAAGACGCAGCATCCCTCACTCTCACCGCAGATCTTGAACGTGATGGCGCAGGGTGCGAGGCACAGTCAATAACAAACAGGACTACACGTCGCATTCAACCGAGAATGTCTAAGCGACCGCGAGATACACCTCGTTCAGCGAACCAGTCCCGGATTCAACGATATGGTTACGATAAAGAGAATGCCAGATACAGCGATACACCGGCTCTGCAAACGGTGCAAGAACCAAAGGACCTTAGATCTAGAATCAAAGTCATTGCCTTGTCAGCATTACCAAAACATAAGCCCTCTGCAACGCCCCAATCCTTGCAACCTACACGAACCTGGTTGGAAAACGTTTTCAAGTTCAGGCCGACAGACTATCTGTTGTTTTCGACGCAGGATCTATATACCACGCGGAACGAGTGTCGAAGACTTGTCATGGAAATGGGAGCAAATGTCGTCCTTCTCGATCCCGAAGGCTTAGGGACACTGAAATGTCGACTAGATCAGAAGCAGTCCGGCGTTGCGCGAACAATAGCCAAGTTCAGAGTCGAGATGCATCTCTTAGCAGATGCGCAGGAAACGGGTTACCAAGCTTCTCTCCAAGTCATCCGGGAAAGTGGGTCTGAACAAGTGTTCAAGGACATCTGGGATCGACTGCGAAGGCATTGGACATTGGACAGCGAGGCAGTCTCTCCTTATGTCATTCCTGCTGTATCGCTGGGGGGAAGATTTGAAGATTTTAGATATTGAGGTAGCTGCTGGTCATGTATGCTAAAAGCATGTAATAAACGTGGGGAAGTACGAGGTGTGTGTGTGTATAGTGCCAGTACCCAACACCAGCAGGTTTCCACGTGCAACCGTTCTCGCGATCACCACAGGGTGCCTAAATTTGCTGCCCTATATAACCCTTGGCCTTGCTGACATCGATTCCAGTCCACTTCATCACACTTGAATCCATGTCCGAAAAACTCGACGCGCACATATCCTCGGCAGACGGCGGCGTGGGCCTAAAGGAACAGACTTCCCCAGTGCCAAAAGCCATCATAAAGAATGTTGACATGAGCGAAGAAATGCAGCAAGAGAGTGTAGACGTTGCGTCTGCCGCGCTCGAAAAATTCAATATCGAGAAAGACATTGCAGCTCAAATCAAGAAAGAGTTCGACCGCAGACACGGTCCAACATGGCATGTTGTGGTCGGTAAGAATTTCGGTAGCTACGTGACGCACGGTAAGTTGTTTTTTCCACTGGGCCAAGGCGTAGTTCCTCTTACGCCCTCTAGAAACCAAACATTTCATCTACTTCTACATCGGTTCGCTTGCGATTCTAGTTTGGAAGTCATAGTGTTAACCTAGGCAGCATGCCGGACCTTCGAGGTGAGGAGATCATCGATGTTCTGTCACTTATCTCACATCACCACAGATAGGTTCTGTACCACCCCGAACGTTTACAATAATTGATGTCAATGAATATGTACGCGTTTAAATTAGAGAAACCTTTGAACGCTAGTAATGTACAGCATGAACGAAAGGATAGCTAGTATGAGTGATGACTTCAGAAGGTACCCGCCTGCTCTTTTATGTCTTCCCAACAACATCAATGGTAATTCGTGCCGCGCATTCTCCATCATTCGTATACACCCCACAGTCGAGAACACCGATATCTTGCGCACGTGGAATACCGTACAATTCGATGCACGCATTCTTCAGGTTGGGACTGTGGTTCAGGAATCGTGGTATCGGTCTCCCATCAGCCAATTTTAGTGTATAAAGCATGGTACCCGTCAGGCTTGGGACGCGAACACGATATCTGAAACTTTCACCCGCTCTCACAATTACTCGCCCCCCAACGCCATGCCCTTGGTGAGATGATTCGAGAGAAGAAACTGATGAACGACCATATGAGGTTGCTACCGTTGGAACTGAAGGCAGGCTATCAGGCACATAGGCAGCTCCTAGCTTCTCGATGTAGTGAAGACCAAAGCAAATCTCATCTCCTTCCGCAGGTGTTGATTCACCAAGTCTCCACACTGTAGCCTTCTGGCTTGGAACCCGCTTCGCTTTTGTCATCCTCGTGTCCTGAGCCAAATAATCCTTTGACATGCCTTGCGGCACTGGTACACGATTTGCGCTTGTGAATGGCACCAGTCTTGGGCGAAGAGGTACTGTTTGAAAACTTCCCTCAGCTTCAGCTTGCAATAATTGTGGGATGGAGCATTCAGAAGATGAACTATGTTGTCGAGACAGCGCCTCATCGTGAATATGGGCTGGAGAAGGCGACTTGGGTGATTTTGGAGGGGCAAAATCGGCTCGCTGCTTAGGAATAGAGCGTTTCTCCGTCAATGTCGAGCGAAATGAGAAAGTGCTCCTAGATTGCCTGAATGTACAATTAGTATTTTTGTGGTGTTTTCAAAAAATAACGTACGAAACACTCGAATTATATGGCAAACAAGAGTCTTCGGGCCTGTCTAGCGTAATTAACGTTGGTTTGCCGATGAGAAGACGGTTTTTGTTGTGAGGTTTGCACTTGTCACTGACTTGCCGAGCAGTTTTCTTGATCATCGACACAAAATCTTTCTTTCTTATAATACCGCTCGTAAGCGCACTATTGGCAGGGCTGGGGCGGTCCGGTCTAAAAACCGGCCCTAGACCAAGGCCAACGGTTCCATAGTTTCGGTTCTGCGAACTTGTAGATTTTGGGTTGACAGATACTTCGCTAGCATTTCTGGCGCTAATGTCGGTCCAGCCATAACCACGTTGGAATTTTTCAGTTCCAATGTTCGGCGAAGCCACGCCATACCACTTGCGGTCTTTTGAGGTCCATGCTCTTCTTCCTTCTTCACCTGAAATGACAGGGTCTTCGACTTTGGCACATTTCCTGACTAGCGCAAGGCAACCTCCAAGGGCGAAAACAGTACCTAAGCATCCCAGAACGATGCATATAGGCAAAACAAATCTTGATTTTGCAGCGGCCGATAATTTACGGGAATTCCCAGAGTCTACGCCGTCAATGCTGCCATCCATCGGTGTGATGAAAATAGGTAGGAGAGCATGAGAGACTGAGTGTGTAACCTGAGAATACGCCGTGAAACTAACAGAACATTGCCCAGAGAAGCTTGCAGGTACAACGCCAGTCAGTCGAGCAGTGACAGGGTCAAATTTTAGCCACTTCGCCGTTTCTTCTGGTTCAAAAGATGCGGTAATCGTTTCAGTGACCCTTGAATTTGGCTCGGCAAAGTAACGGGGGAGATCAAAGGACAAGTCAACTCCTTGCTTCGCTTCCAAAGGGGGCAAATCAGGTTTCAAGAAGTAAGAAGGCACAATGGCGATCATATAATTTGTAAAGATAGACTGGTTGAAGGTCGTGGTCACCGTGACAGGGAGATTAAGCCTCTGATCCAATGGAAAGTCGATATTCGTTGAGTCTCCAGACAGGACTCTTGATGTACGGTTATAGCTCAACCAATGATTGCAGTGAGTGATATCGATGTCTAAAGTTTCAATATCCGAAGGTCGAACAGGCTTCCCATCAACGAGTAATCCAGAGAAGTCGTCCGGTGATTGGAGGCTGATATGAACAGGAGATTTAGCCGTAATATTAATTGTTGGGAGAGAGTCGACAAGGGAAAATTCGTGGTCGGTGACAGCGACGTCGAATCTTGCGGCCTGCGCTTTATAGCCTTGTTTATCGGTTACGATGAGGTCTATCGGGTAAACAGTAGTATCGCCTTCATGGGGAGTCACTCCGTCTAGTGTATAGGTCATGCAATCGAAATTCATCCAAGGAGGAAGGTCTGAGCCATCAGCTTGGCGTGCGTCATAGTACACTCTATTGTCAGACTTGAAAGTGTTGGCGTCAATACCGATGCTGAAGGACCAGCCATGAGGGATCCAGACTGCGGGGTTTTCAGTACTAATAGCCGAATGCGGTGACACCAAAAAAACTGATGAAAGAGAGGGATTGTCGGCGTAGAGCTGCGCAGAGATCGGTTTATTCAGGACGGGGCCGGGACGTGATGTGACGCAGAGTATGAAAGAAGAAAACGCAGAAGAGGTACCATCGCTAGCTGTGATTGTGATTTTCCGGTCGCCTTCATCTTCTGCTGTTGGTGTTCCGTGCAAGATTAGTGTTGATGGATCGAAAGACAACCAGGCGGGCAAGTCCGTTGAGGTGTAACTAAGGGACCCGCCCATGTAGATGAACGTGTTCGGAGAGAACGCCCAAGAGTAGGGTTGGTCCACGCGTGCTATCAAAGGCAGTTGTTTTTCCAGTGGCAACCCTACGGATACCTGTGAAGCATGAACCAATGTCGAGACTAGGATTGAACAGAATAAAAGAAGGCGCATAATTCTAGCCGAGTGTCGACCAGCGAGATTAGAGAGTGAGGAGATAACAAGTTCAGAGAGAACCAACAAGTTTGCACAAATGAAGACAAATTTCATTGCTATAATATGTGCACTTACACTTAACTACTACTAAGTACCTATGGCACAACCATTATAAAGGCAATGGCGGAGGTTCATCCGGCTGCGGTGCAAAGATGATACTCAAAGGAGGAGTGGTTTGACTGTCGTCGCTGAGCACGGTTGCGATAATCGACCTGCCAGCGAATGATCGCCCGGCTAGATTCTTCATAGCTTCCGAAGCACTTGCCCCATCCACGTATCTTACATACACCCGTCCAACACCAGCGGCCTCATCCGCACGGAGCGCATCTTGAGCCGCTTGGTGGTCACCCCACTTAGACTTATCTCTTTTCATGGGACGAGGGATACGCAGGTCATCAACCGGACCATACTTTGAACATTCCTCCTTCACATCTTCGTATATATCGCCGTATTCCTGGTCATCGATGAGATCGTCGGCAGTGACCATGTTCAGCATGAGTAGGATGCAGGCGTTAATGCTGTCTGGGTCTGCACCAGCGGGCATGATTGGTCGAGGAATCTCGGGGAATTGGTCGTAAGGAAGGTTGGGAATCATGCCAGGTGTTCCAGGTTTGGCACCAACTGAGGCGCGTTGTACCACGAGGTATCGGTCACCAAGCTCCATTCCGTTCAAGCCCTGAATGGCAACATCGGTAACGTTGGGTTCCACATATTCAAAGAAAGCGAAGCCCTACAATCATAACCGTTCAGTTCTTGCCTCTTGACACACAATTTCTAACTTTACCTTGGATGGACCATTGCCATTTTCGCGAACGAGGTTGAATGCTTTTAATTCTCCAAAACTCTTGAGGAGTTCCATCACTTGCTCTTCATTGAGATATGTCGGCAGTCCACCAACAAATATCTTATTCATGGAATCGGGAACGTTGGTGGATACGACGCCAGGTACGTGAACACTGGGTGTAGTTATTTCGATTCCGCCATAATCCTTGGGCCGACGTATCTTGAGGGGCCCGTTTATGAAGATGATGCCGTCGAACGCCATTGCTGCTGTAGCGTCCTCTGCGCTCCGGAACTGTGCAAAAAGGTAAGCGACGACTGATACTAAATCTGAGATGCCCGACACACCTCTACAAATGCATAATTTTTCTCATAATTACATTGCACTGCAAGCACTGGATTGCCGGGGCCACCAGTTCCAATGTCCATTTCGACCATCTTTTTGTTGAAGAAGTCGGCTAGATTCTGCTCATTTACTTCTGGCGTTATACTACCAATATAGAGGCGCCGAGATTGTCGTGACAGGTTGGGATTGCTACCGATACCCATGCCAAAGGTTTGCACAGGGACTGGTGGAGGAAGTCCAGCAATACCGAGTATAGGGGGGATTTGGGTCCTGTTCGCCCCAGGGAGATTGAACAAACCTACCAGCTTCAAATTAATACTGTGCGAGATAATATTGTAAAAGTAATTTGACTTGCCAGTTTGCTTGGCTTGCAAAGCTGAGTATTGCTCGTAGCCCGGTGCGTGAACATCCCAGCCTGAAGCTTTCCGCTTGCGTTGCGAGAGAGGTATACACCCCTCTGGTGTCGGGGACCTTCTCTCCGGTGAACCAGCTTCCCTTGCTCTTCCGCGCCCGCGCCTCCCAGTATCTTCACGATTCCTTGCACCCAAGTCGTCTTCACGTCGATGTTCACGACGACGGTCGTCCTGGCGCCTTGGTACGTCTTCGGTTTCATGATCTCTGGGTCCCCTGTACCGGTCGCGATCACGTCTATCCTCTCTTCTGTGGCCACCTCTTTCATTATATCTGTCGCGGTCACGATCCCTATCGCGGTCGCGATAACCAGTGCCTTCTCTTGCCTGGCGGTGACGATCGTCGCGGTAACTTCCACGGTCTGCAAAAAAGAAGAAAGCCGCAGCGAGTAAGTAACTCCAATTCGAGAAACTGCTTCGAACGACTAGCAGTTCGGTGGGCGCAGCGCGGGATCCGTGACGAGGCTAGCTAGCTATAAAAGAGGGGAGGGAAAGGGTATGGTGCAGAAAGGCAAAAGCACCACGTCTGCCGTTGACTCCTGATAAGAAGACAATGATAGAAATACATGACTGCCAGAAATACAGCATGTCACGGATAAAATGCACAGGGAAGGAGACCAAACTCACCATGGTTGTCGCCCATAATGTTGAGTGGTTGAATACAAAGGCCGCGCTAATTTTCGACAGCTCACCAGTTCAATTTCAAACTCCGCTTTCACGTCTCTCAGGCTTAGCGTCATGCAATCAGAGCTTCCGTACGCCGCAGATGCTGAAGTTTCCCTCTCTTTCGACGAACTCGAGGTAACGTCAATGCACTGTCTTTATCGCTTTCTAACATGCTTGCAAGGTTCTTCGCTCACAGTATCAGAAAGAACTTGCACAAACACATGTCACTGTCCAAAGCAAGTTTAATTATGCCTGGGGCCTAGTCAAGAGTCCCAAGCGAGCGCACCAGGTTGAAGGGGTAGCATTACTTCAAGGTACGTGCCTCACCTTGAGAACGCTACAACCAATCCAACTTACCTTGTCAAGACATCTATCGTGCAGAACCTGCTCGGCGGAGAGAATGCCTCTATTATCTCTCATTGGGTTATTATAAATTAGGAAACTACGATGAAGCCCGGAGATTCAACGGTATATTAACTGAAATATCGCTTAAGTGATCTAACGAGTGCTTCAGGATTGTTATTGGAGAAGGAGCCAGCTAATCTCCAAGCCCAGTCGCTAGGTCAGCTGATAGACAGAGCAGTGACCAAAGGTAATATCTCGCTCTTGGACATTATGTGTATTGTCGTTGCTGACGGTTGTCCCACAGAGGGCTACATCGGTATGGCGCTTGTGGGAGGTGCCGTAACCATTGGCACTCTTTTGGTCGCCGGTCTTGTACGTCGTGCAGCTCGTAGATGATTAATCGAGGGCGAGTCGAAAGAGGTATGCATTGATTTGGGGAATCACTTCGCTTTCTTATTGTCGTGTCATGGGGAAATGGCTGATGGTATATGGCTACAAGCAGTTGCCAGCAATGAAATATATAAATAGTTAGGATATGGAATACAGATGCGACCTAATATGAACTGTTTTAAAAGGGCATTGCGTGGACAGAGGCTTTACTTACAGCGAGAGGGGGGTTATTCGTGTGGGGTGGTCATGTAGGCAGAAACACTGCTACAAATGAGGCGTGAGCAAGAATAAGCTACCAATGGACAATACTTGCCAGCTTGTGCATTCATCTGGTCTAATGAGATCTATGCAAGTAATGATGAAAATTTTCGGATAGATGTTATAAGGGCAAGTACCTTGAATACAGTTATGCCCAGCAAAACAAACCCAGTTAAAATGGCGAGTTCGAAAAAAACCCAGAAAACAGCCCAGACTGTCAATCGATTAATAGCCAGTGGCAAACGAAGAGCGTCAACGTACCATGTGCTCCGATGCGGGGGAACAGTAATGAGAATTGAGTAGCGTCGGAATCATTCGTCTTGTGGAAGAAACGGTCATCTGCGACATCCCCTGAAAGGTAATGAGCATTCAGTAGATAAGGCGGAAAGAGCCTAGACTAACAGACTACGAAAAAAACGCTGTAAAAGTTCATCAACGTTGACGATTCGGATAAAGACGGTGTTGTATTGACCTACTTCATCACTCCGATTAGTAGGCAATACCACCTCAAAGGCTGACTAAAAAGGTTTTAATGAAGCATCCCTGAGATGAGAAACAAAACATACGCATGGTCGATGAACCAAAAGCCGACGAGTAACCCTTCGTACATCGCAGTGAGTAATATAGTCCTGTGAACTCGAGTGAGATACGAAAGAGTTTGTTTGGCCTTTGAGGAACGTACAGTTTATCTCTGACAAGAACAAGAGGCAAAAAGAGTCCAACACCCAGAACAAAACTCATTATTTTGGCAACGAGGGTATGCCATGCTGCTAGGACGAATAAACCCCCGAAGAACGTCGATCCTATATAGCCGGCAGAGAGAATGAGCCACGGCCGTCCACCCTCGACTATCGTGGCTCCTCCGACGTGAGGGTCGATTGTCATTTTGAGTACTCGGCCACCGGTCAGAATACCCTGATATCATCGATCTTGAGCAGCCTGCGCTTGGATATTGGAAAAACACACTCACGGCGCAGACATGACATAGCTCATGCCACCCGATGGTGAACAACTTCAGTGGGTTGATGAGGTTACGAACGATCGGGACATTCCAGAAACCGAAAATAATGACTGCCATGGCGATGATCTGCGGGAGGGAAACTTTTGGTGGCGCAGTTAATAGAAATAAGTGAGACTCACGACATATAGAATGACGACCTTTGTGTGGTGAATCCGTTAGTTCTGTGCAAAAGATCAGAGTCGCGTTAGAGCGTACCTGGTCATTCGACGGCGTGATCGTGGTGATAGGTGTTTTGGTCACGGTGGGCATAGGCGGAGCAACTGGAGGTAAAGACATCTTGTAAGGGTTTAAAAAGGGGTTTTCCCTGAACACCTGGCTTCCCGCAAGCAGCAGCGTGTCACTGCCACAGACGAACTATTAGCCACTTGAGTGCGCTTTCTCCACCGCGGGCGCACAGAGTTGAAGGCGGACGAACTGCGCAGTAGGACCGCCTCTGTGAATGGTGTGAGTAACAGGAGCACTACAGCTTACTTATCGAGCACCTTAAGGCGAATCGACCGACCTCGTGTCATGAGAATGATCGAACCAGCGCGCCCGTCACGTGAGTGACACAGTGACCACCGGATAACTTGAGCCACCCTTCCTTTGTGCGTCGTAGCCCTTCCCACTGGACCGCACCTCAAGGCCTCAAAAGTGACATGATAACAGACATGCGATGTTATGTATTCGAACAAGTCCTGGGCGACAATCGTTGCGCAGGGTCCGTTTACACGAGATCACGGCCCTGCTCATATACTTTTGTATTGATCCAGCCATCTTCCAGCTCAACTCAACTCAAAGACACAGAGTCAACGCAAGCATCGAATACCTGCATAAATAGTTGCCGATCAGTCAGCCTCACAATTACAGTCAGCCGCAATGGATCTCTACAATTCTACAGTGGTCTGCCCCCCTTTCTCTACAAGCCGTTCTTCACCACCGAGTCTACGATGGCGACGGTACTGACTGGCTTGGGTGAACAACTTGCTCAGGGCCAAGGCTTACAGCACTGGTCTCATCTGCTGGTAGCCCAAGATCCCATAACCCGTCATCTAATCGTCACCCGAGCTTCGTTCAACAAACAGCGGTCAGTATGGCCAGACTTCCAGCATGAGTACATCACGTTGGAAGTCACCACACACCCAAGCCAGCCGCAGCCTGAACCGCCCCTCAACCCTGTCACCCTTCTAGTATCTCGCAGCATCCAGTCGACACTTGGTTTGTGTGGCCCCGCGCTCGACACGATCACTATTCGTGACCCTAACGCTCTAGTCATGAACGAGATCCAACTTCACACTATTGAATGGCAGCCCAACGATGCTCCACGCCTGAGGAACATCTTTCACCTCATCATATCCATCCACGACAGAATGCCTATATACTGCTTGCTGAAGATGTCATGCTACACATTTGCTAGGGCTGTTCTAGAGGCCATAAATAGCGTCTTCAATGGGCATCAAGGTCATCAGCAAGGGGGCTTCTTCACAAGACAATCATACTTCCTGGGTTGCATCCCAGTCGGCATCACCAGAGCACATAGATTGGCTGAGGAGGCAGTGACTTCTTATCAACATGTTCAAGTTGTGTGAGTTTCATCTTGCATTTTTGGTTGACTTACTTCTTATCAATGAGCTTTAGTGTTTTGTAGGGGCTCAATGTCGTTTATTACACAATGTATTTGATCAGATATTACATACCACGTGATCGCGCAATTACAAAATTATTATTACAGTCTGGTTACTACTGCTACTGTCTTCCCTCAACGTCGTCCTCCCGCCGAGACAACGGTGCAGAACGTCCCAGCACGCTACTCGGCCTCCTCGTTGGGCTACCAGTTGAGAATCTGTTGTTCGTTGTCGGACTTGCTGGCCTACCAGCAGTCGCGGATGGTGGGCCCGATACGCTGCTCCTATTTAGATTGGCAATCGCACTAGCAACTGTACCTCCCCCTCGACGGGGGCCACCACGAGCTACTCGGGGGCCACGCAGACCTCCGTTCGACTGAGCTGAGCCTGAGCGAGCGATCGTACTCTTCCCAGACCCAAGAGTAACATCCCCGGACGGTGGGGTCGCACTGCGGGTGAGAGATGACGGAGTTGTCCTGCCAGTTTTGCTGCCACCCGTCCCAGTGCCTGTAGCTTTCAGGGGAGACGGTGGCACAATATTTGTGACTGGTGGAGCAGGCGGTTGGGGTGTACTGGATGATTCCTTGTCTTCAGCAGGTGGGTCGACAAACTTGGGCATCGGTGGTGGTGTATAGTCGTCAACTTCTGGGGGTGGCTCCTTGAACGTCGGACGACGCGGGAGGTCATCCTGTTCTGGAGGTGGCTCTTTAAAGGCTGGTACATTCGTTGGCAATGGGGGTGGGGGAGGAATTTGCACTGGTACTGCCGTTGCCTGACTAGATAAGGGAGGTGGTGGCGGTGGCGGTGGCGGGACGAAAGGCTTGGTTGGGCTAATGGCAGGTGCTGCGACGGTTTGTTGACTCTCCGTCTTCGGTAAGTCTGGGAGAGGGGGAGCAGGAGATTTGGTCCTGGCAAGCGAAGGATTCTGAGCAGCTTGTTGAGCAGCAAGCAGCTCCTTGGTGTCTGCGCCCAATGAAATTCTACTCCTGCTCATTCGCATATCGACAGGAGCCGTGCGTTTCCTGGTCGGAACCTTACGCTCTGATTCTTGTTTCTTCTTGGCGATAGTTGAGGGCAGGATCGACTCGTACTTGTTCATTAGGTCGATAAACAGGACTGAAGGAGAGTTAATTCTTGGCCAAACAGCTAAAATTTCACATACGAGTTGGATGCCTGTCTTGTATTGACAATTCCGTTTCTTGTTTCGGTCTGATGATCGCTGCAGCCAACCTCAGTTTGAAAGAGCACAGATGAAATGCAAGTAGCTCACCTCTACCAAAGGTAAGTGCGAGTTTAGCTATAAAGACTTCATCACTCTCCTCAACTGCGGATGACTTGACAAGACTGGCAAAAAAATTTGTTAGAAACGAGTTAATCCTGCCGGAACGTAACATACATACCTCGTCAAGTGCTTGATCAAGGCATCCAACACATAAATGTGAACTTTGGGCAGCCTCTGCAGAGCTGAAGAAACATTCTGTAACCGTTGTTCCTCCGTTACCTCTCCTTCCATTTTTGTCCCGACACCAGGGTAAATCTTGCGGAATTCTTCCCAGCTTTCGTAGGTTAGTAAAGGGGGATCGAGCTCGTGAAGCCACAGTTTAATGGTGTTCGCAATGACCGGGGCATCGTAGCCATTGAACAGATCAGGAGGGAACGGTTGCCCGGGTTGGACGGTGTTGAGAATTTCGTGGAGTTGATGAACAACAACTAGTGGGACTTCGTATATCCAGCTCTTGCGTTTTTCTACAAACCATCAGCCAGGTGTGAAATGAAGGACTGATTTATACCCAGATCATTAGGCATTTGATGATATGCATCCTCTACGGCTCTGAGGAGAGCGGTAAAAACAGGTGGAATAATATCTTTCCTTTCTTCGCCTGATGTTAGTTCTTGCCAACCACCTTCAGCCCATTTGCGAAGGTCAATTCCAAACACGACGTCTGCTTCATCATGGGCAACAGATTCATAGATATGTGCAGTGGGCCGGAAGGGGCCAGTACGATATCGTTCGATGAGAGCGATGAGATCCGACTCTGGCTGATAAGCAGAGACGAGTATGCCGGAGCGCTCGTTTGATTGTTCAAGAGCTTTGGGTATGTTTGCAACGATTCCCTGGTATTGAAGCAAGACTAGGCATGTTTAGTAGGGATCAGAAAGAAATGTGATGGGAATGTAAATACCTGTTTTGACTGCTCGCAATCTCTCCGCCTCCCATCTTTCCAAAGTCTTCAGTGTCTCTTCAAGTCGTTCTTCGATGTTCAACCTGTGGCGATCAAGTTTGCGCACAGAGATTCTGTACGTCTTGTCCGCTTCCTCAGCTTCATGACGAGCACGGACGTAAGGGGGGTCCCCATTTGGATTGTTGTTAAGAGCTTTTGTGACCATGTTGACGAGGTTGTTGGTACGTTTTAAGAAATTTTCACCCTGTAAGGATGAGCGGTGTTCCTTTTTGTCGGAAGACAGGTCAAATGCCTGATGGAGAATAAGTCAGTGAAATTACATGCGTGACTAGGAGAATTGCCTCACTCTTGGACGGAACTGATAATAAGCATCGTCTGAGCTTTCAAACTGATTTCCAAACTCTCCCAGTCTCCGCAAAAGACCTTCTTGCTCTGTTAAAACCTCAGCAGCGTTCTCTGCGATGTCGATATCGCCTTTAAACTCCTTGACGCTTTCCTGAAGCCAAGTGATGAACTCTTCGCCAGAGAAGGCATCCTGATATTCACCCAGTACGGGGAACCTCACTGGTCGGAGGCGAAGCTCGGAGGCAGCACGTGTAAGTAATTGGGAGACTGTAGCAGAAGTAAAGGGCACTCCTCCAAGAATTATGTGCTCTGGAGGTATGTCGACCTTTGGAAGAGACGGTGACACGGGAAGTGGTGACGCAACGCTGTCGTCCTCAATCGCTCTCTGCTTCCCTTTGTCGACACTAGGAGGAGGAGGCTGTTCTTCCACTGCGGTTTCTTCTGTGGATGAGGTCGAGAGCCCGCTAGCTCCCCTCTGTTGTATATCACGGAGACGCTGGGAGATTCGTTCAGAGACGCTAGCCATCCTCTGGGGAGCTTGATGAGCGTCGGCCGGGGAAAGGCGAGGAGAAGTAGTGTATTTGTCAGGGGGATTGGTGCCAGTCGGGGCGAATTTAGCGCTTAAGGAGAGAATAAGACGCGTAATTTGATAGCAAGAAGAGGGCGACGAACTCATCCTCTGCCTCGTCCGCACGCCTTGTTTTGGTCAGATACTGTTGCTTCAGTTTTTGAACATCAGTTTGGGCTTGTTCGTAATTGCGAAGCCAGTTGTCAAGAACGGTCGACTTGGACTGCTTTAGACGGTCCTGTAATTATAAACGGTCACCGAAGAGCGAGGCGTGTTAAGTAAGCAAAAGCTTACCTTGTAACCCTGCGCCCATTCGGCGAATGGATTGATAACAAGACTGACGAGTTCCTTGGCGACATTATCATGAACTTTGCTCTGCGATACGGATTCTTGCTGCAGACCCTGAAATGTCATGAAAAGTGAGGCGCCATCGTCCGCGCCAAAACCATTGCCTATGGAAATAGCGTTGAAGATAGAGCGATTATCTAATGAAAAGATGACAGACTTCCTAGGGAAGCAGGATGGGCAAGACTAGCAGCAAGCTGTGCCTCTGCGTTAATTCTTGCCTTGGAATAGAGATCAGAAGAGGAATGAGGATGGAAAGGTATAGACACACCCGTATGAATGCAATCAATTGGTCATTCTCCACGAGACCCTATAGGAAATGAGCAGAAAATGGGAGAACGGAAGTAAACGACGGACATTGTCTAGTTTTCTGTACAAAACATCGAGACCGTGGCGGTAGTCCTGGGACCAAAAAGAGTTTGTAAAGGTGAGGGGAAGGGAGAGGACAGGCATGAGGACGGAAGAAGCCGAGGAGGGAGGAAGGAGTGGACATACCGATCAAAGTATCGCAATTGATGTCGCCTGTCCAGCTGCAGAGACGGTTCGCGTCAAAGCTCGTCTCTGTCTCTGCAAGATTCCCTCCAAAAGACGCGCTTTTCGTCCGTTCAGACGTCCCTAAACCTCCCTTTTCTCCAGAAACTTGGAATGTTCTCCAGCCTGCCCCCCATTCCGCTCTGAACGCCTTTGTCCATAGAATACGTCTCCAAAACGTTTTCTCTTCTCCTGCTCTCGTCCAACAAGCCTGTACCCATTCTTCCTTCCTCTCTCTCTTTCGTCAGCAGTACCCAAATGCTCCTCTGCCGCAGACAAATGCCCAACTCGCTTCCATTGGCAACTCTCTGATGGGCTTGTTTGCCACAGAATACCTACACGCTGCCTATCCCTATCTTCCAACAAGGGTCCTCAAGGCTGCAGTCACCGCCTACGTTGGTCCCTTGACTTGTGCAGCCGTGGCTCAGGAAATTGGTGCAGCTCCTCTTCTCCGTTGGCATAGGAGCGTACGTCCTCTTTTTTTTCGCTTTGGCGCGCTATCTTAACGTATCCTCTTACAGCCACCTTCACCTACTCGACCTGCGATACTTCGTACAGATGCCCTCGCATCAATTCCACGCGCTTTGACCGCTCTCGTCTACCAAGAACGCTCGGTTCTTTCTGCTCGCCAGTTCGTTCAATCTTACTTTCTTTCGCGCGACGTAGACCTGCGCGGAATGATCAAGTTCAACAATCCCAAAAAAGCCCTCTTGGAAATGGTTAACAAGTTTGGACGAGAAATGCCAAAATCACGGTAAGAGCCCAGATCCGTTCCATTGAAATTTCCCTCCAATTCATCTCCATCTAGATTGCTTGCAGAGACTGGTAGATTTTCCAATTCTCCAGTTTACGTCGTTGGCATCTACTCGGGCGCAGACAAGCTTGGCGAAGGTTTCGGCTCGTCTTTGAAAATGGCCGAATTTCGGGTCTGTTCTTTTATTGTCCATATTTTGACCTTCATTGATCAATCTTCAGGCCGCCGAAGACGCGCTACATCGAGTTTACCTGACTAGGACACCGGACCATCTGCTTCAACTTCCAAGTGGCACATTTGCCCCTGGAATTGGCGATGTCTTCCGCAATTCTGAAGAGAAAGAAGAGCACACATATGTCGCACCTCAGCTGGCGACGCCAGAAATCATGTACGCTAGTTCTGGCAAAAGCACCGTTGCACCAGAACTAGCACCTAGAACACTTAGGAGAAGCGGTACAGATCAGGATAAAGTCATCTAATTTACATTCGCAGCATGATCTCAGCGCACGTTACGTAGACTATCTTTTACTGTACTTCTTTCCGCCAGTAATGCCATCAGTTGCCACCGGTGATCACGAATCTGATGATGTTTGATCACAGCCATGTCTTCACGATCTTCATCCTGTCCCTCCTGTGAGCAAAAATCTCCGAAACACCTTTGGTCATCTTACCTCATCAGAAGCAAGGGATGGCATATGTGAAAGACGCATTGCTGTTGCGGATTTGTAGGGTAAATCAGCCGGTGAAAGCGTGAATAGCGTTTGGAAGGATGTTGTAGTCAGGACAGGTGCATTGTTGTGAGAGCGACGCTGTGGAGATGAGCTAGAGGATGGCGTAATAGATGTGATGGTGTGTGAGGAGGTCGTGAGCGTGATAGCATGGGTTATTAGTTGCTTTAGCTTGGCCTATCGCAGTCAGCAAAGGGACCGACCGACACACGCAAGGCAGTGTACTTACTTCACATGCGAGATTTAAAAGAGACGAAACGGCTCTGGAAGGAGCACTGAGATTATGTTGCGCACAAATCAGGTTTATCCTGTCCGCGATATGTTGGATGGTAGGTGCATGTGTCATAGAATGCAGCTGGATTCCGACGCGGGTGCCTGGTAGATCTGAAGAGCGTCGTCACATGAAAAGCTCAAGAACAAGGTCCAACACAAACGTACCCCCACGTTCAGATAGTAGCACCACTCCGCGCTCTCTTTCTATCTCGTCCGTTTCCGGACGTGGCCGGGGTGGTTCGACGAGGGGTTGTATATTCTGGATAGCGGCTATCCGATCTCGCTCGCGCTTTCCCATTAGCAAACTCCAGCGTTTGATCCTGGCAGACCGTAGCGTTCTCGCCTCATCAGGCGTCTGTGGCCCTTGATACGGTAACAAAACCCGACGTCGCTTTCGTGGCGGAACCTTGGGCACTGTAGGCTCTGGAGGAGTAAGCGGCCGTTTAAGGACGGCCGTTGCGTCGAAGAGAGAGATGATCAACGCATTATGCAGTTGTACTAGACATGACCAACGTTTTGTAATGCACGACAAACGCCAGACGCTGCTACTTACTGAGGTTATTAGAGTCTAGGACTCGTCTGACGGCATCGTCGAATTCTTGCCGCGAGATTCTCCCAGCGACAAAATCCTTGAGGAGGTCGAAATACTGGGGAGCTTTGAGGCCAAGGTTGGTGGTTAATTGACCTTTAATGTTCGATGTCGAAGACAAGGACATCGTTCACGTGCCTTCCAGCTGTGCGCTGCGGCCGGTCATTATTACGATCCTTGACATGGTATCGAACAGACCTTCCACATCCAAGCCTAGAGGCATCTGTAAATACTATAACACTCCTCGTGGTTGTTTCGCTGGTGATAACTGCAAGTTTCTCCATGGTGACCCCTCAGCTCTATCACACCGGACACACCCGGACACCCTGGACGGATGTGTGTCTCCCCAAGTAGTGTTGACCCCATATGACTCAGCAAAAATATGCAGGTATTATGCAAATGGTATGGCAAGCAGAGGTCACCTCCCTAGGACCAATCAGCTAACGCTACAGATTATAGGTTACTGCAAAAGGGGGGTCGATTGTTGGTTCCGTCATGTTATCAAGCCACCTACTACGAATACGACGAACTCCAGCGAGCTGGAGGAGGAAGATCTTGCATGCTCCGTCTGTTTCGAGAAGCCTGTGACATTTGGCTTGCTAGGTATGAGATTACACTCGGAGACACACTACCCTTCTCACTCTCTGCAGGTGGTTGTAGTCATGTGTTCTGCATCCAAGTATGTTTCGATCACACATAGGTCTGCGATTGGCTAAGCATATCCACAGTGTATACAGCAGTGGCGGGACCCAGAAAATAAATCAGGGGACTTGGCCAGCTCTGTTAATACCAAGAAATGTCCCATGTGTCGTGCTCCATCCAAGTTCATCACACCCAGTTCCAGGTTCTGGAAGGAGGGTGAACAAGGCAAGACAAAGGTCATGCAAGCTTACAGAGACAGCACGGCCAGGTTGCCCTGTCGGTATGTAGAAGCACAAAAATATGGTAACAGCAACCTCTCATGTTACTCAGGTATTTTCAAGAGTCGAAGACACGAAACCCCAAGAAGCCGTTCTGTCCCTTTGGCAAGGATTGCTTTTATCAACATAACAACGACGACGGAACGAAATATGTTTTCAAGGATGGTGTTGATGTATGCATGAAAGTACGGTACTTTCCACTTACCTTTTGTCTGCAAGAGCGTTCACACGATCCAGATTCACTCTTTTCGACGACAACACTCGGATTTCAATTTTACTAGACGGAGACCATCAGGCGACATACAGTTCGTTACCTTTGATGTTGAGCACAACTTCGACGATCTTGATGCCAACGGTGCAATTCGTGGAGACCTTCAACGGTATTTAGACGCGACGTTGAGACAACTTGAACGACCCGATGCGGATGAGCTTTCCCTGCTGAGGGAGAGCCTCGTGGAGAATATTGCCCTCTTACTAGGGCAAAACATTGATGACCACGGCAACCACAACGATGGAGCAAGTAGCCAGGGCGTCGCGAGAGCAAGTCAAGCCAGTATTTCAACCGGTGAGGAAGCCCGCGACAATACAAGCTTTATGGAACGCTTACAATCAATGGTAAGCTGTAGCACGGATGTAGCTCCAGACAGATCTTGATCGACGCGTATTTGTAGACGCAGCAGTTTGTAGCTTCTATCAGCGCTAGCTGGCGGCCTGCTGGTTTTCGTTCTCGACCCGACACCACAGATGACCGATCTTCCCCGCCGCCACCACCACTCGAATTAACACCTGACTCGATAGAACCTGAAAACGATGAGAATACTCAAGATTTCGATCCAAACAACGAGGCCGGGCACAGCGACCGAGAACGGTCAGCAGACCCACCATTTGCGACGGATGGTCGCGGGCGAGTACTAGTGTGGAGACCAGAATAGCAGTTGCCATTTGTAGACATCAGCAAGTGTATGATATCATCCATTTCATGATTGTAAACCGGATATAAAGGACAATGCCCTCCTTCCGTTCTTTCCCTACGTTACTTCCACCATGCCTCAAGGACGAAAGAACGCCTATGGGAAACCTAAGCCCCAGCTCAAACTTCCGAAGCTGGGGTCACGTTCAAGTTCTTATTCACCTTCCTCAAGCCCCATTTCAACATCGAACCCGCCAACCCCAAAAACTCCTGCGGACGAGGGTATAGATTTCTTTCAGTCCCAGGTTATCCCTGGCGAGTCCCCAATCCGAGTTTATCAGTTGCGTCTGGATCCAGATGGCGGACCAAACAAGTCGGGCTCGGTAGGCCATTTAGCATCTACTCACATCTGGTTCTTTTCTCAGAAATCGCGTTTTATATAGTATATCCGCCTGCCTCCCGCGTATACACCCTTTGTGTTGCGTGTTTCGCTCGATGCAGGCACTCCTGCTTCAAAGAATGGCATTTTCAAGACTAATTTCCCTCTTGATGGCGGTGCCTTTTCCCGAGACCAGTTTGCGGAGAGGAGGTAACTTGCTACTTTATTCAAAGCATTGGCCGGTTTACTCTTTACTGGCAGACTTCCGACGAACTTTTCAAAGCCCATCCATGTTGATCTCCCCATATCGCATGCGGGAGCCTTCATGTATTGGATCGAATACGAAGGAGACGAAGGCAAACGAGTCAAAGGCCGCATAGGATATTTCAATGTTGATCCCGTCCTGAGAAGCAAAGCAAGGACGCCAATCCTGGATGAATCGCTTGAGGTTCTACCAGCTTCTGAAGGCGGCATCGTTCGGGATTCTTACGTCAATCTTCCCTTGGATGGATTGTCGGTCCTCACAGTCGTATCCAAATGGATGGGTCCGATTAATAATTGGCGGGAACACCTTCAAGAAGCGACCCTACGCGGATACACCATGCTGCACTATCCCCCTCTTCAAGAACGCGGGTTTAGCGATAGTCCATACTCAATCAAGGACCAGAAACGTTATGATCATCGACTTTTCGGCCATGATAGCAATGATAAGCAGAACAAGAAGAACATGAAAGAGATATTGCAGGTGGCGAAGGAAGAGTATGGGTTACTCAGCCTCACCGACGTCGTCTTGAATCATACGGCGAGCGATAGTGCATGGCTTCATGAACATCCAGAAGCCGGTATGTTGTCGAGCTTACTTTCTTATTTCGACATTTGCTAATAGATCTCGGTAGGATATAGCCCTTCTAATACTCCACATCTCACTCCTGCGTTGGATTTGGACACCGCTATACTTCGCTTCTCTGGTTCCCTTGCTTCAAAGAACCTCCCTACAACCATCAAATCCGAAGAAGATCTCAACTCTGTGATATCCGCATTCGGGGCTGTTATTCGTGGCCTTAATCTGTGGCAGTTTTATGTCTTCGACGTTGCTCGAGAACGTGACTCAGTGGGGACAGCGTTAAACCTGAACGAGAACATGACATGGGTTGGGCCCGAACTTGCTGGCCGCAGCTGGAGTGAATTAGCTGATATTCTCCGCCTCCATGGTAAAATCAAAGGCATTGGCGAACTGGCGTCACGATTTGGAGTCTCCGTAGACGGCAATATTGCAGCTGGCTTTATCCGAGCGGCGCTGCCAGGGGTAAGCGATATCAAGACGCTGGTTGATTCATGGGCGCATGTGGTAGATGCAATCAATGAGCCTTTGTATCGTGAATGGGAAGAAGACATACGAGTAGCCTTGGACAATATTCGCAACAGGGCAAAGTATATCCGGCTTGATAAAAATGGACCAAATTTCGGAGATATTACAGAACAGTCAGTAGTTTGGTGTTCATCCTTAAATTTGCTTGATCTGATTTCCACCGATAGATGCCCCCTTGTCGAGCCTTACTTCACGCGTGTGTCGGATACGGACACTGCTGTCTATTCCCTAGCGAATAACGGATGGATCTGGGATGCTGACCCGCTGCAAAATTTCGCTTTGCTTCCTTCGAAAGCCTACCTGCGTCGAGAAGTGATTGTTTGGGGTGACTGCGTCAAATTGCGTTATGGCAAAGCTCCCGAGGAAAATCCCTGGCTTTGGAACTATATGGCAGAATATGTGACTTCTCTGGCTCGATTATTCGACGGATTTCGAATTGACAACTGTCATTCGACGCCACTGGAAGTCGGTAAACGGATGCTAGATGCTGCGCGAGTGGCGAAACCGGACTTGTATGTTTGTGCAGAGCTCTTTACTGGGAGCGAAGACATGGACCTCGTCTTCGTGAGGGAACTGGGCATCAACAGTCTTATCAGAGAGTGCGGGAACGCTTGGGATCCGAAAGAGTTGTCGCGCCTACTATATAGATATGGTATCGGAAACCCTATCGGGTCGATGGAGGACGCATGCATGACGACAGTGGAAGAGATACATTCACCCACAGGAAGAGGTCCGATAAGAAACTGCCTGGTAACTCCCTTGAATGGATCAGTACCACACGCACTCCTGTACGACCAAACTCACGACAACGAGTCGACCTGCGATCGTCGGTCTGCGGAAGATACACTGTCGACTGGGGCCTTGGTGACGTTCAGCTTTAGTGCAATTGGCAGCGTCAAGGGCTTTGACGATGTTTATCCCAAACTCCTGAATTTGGTCAACGAAACCAGACAGTATCAACTCACAGGAATAGGAGAAAACAGCGGCATTGGAAAAATAAAGAGGGTACTGAACCATCTTCACCTAGAAATGACGCTCGGTGACTACAAAGAGGGTCACGTTCATCAAGAGAATGATGTAAGTTTGAATACATATCGCGATTCTCAATCTCATTGGTTGTCATCCAGTACATCGTCCTCCACAGGGTACATCCTGCGACACAGAGAGGTTACCTTCTCGTTGCACACACGGCCTTCAAGAAAAATTCAAAAGAACGTGGCTATAGTGAGTTTAAATTGTTGGCCTTTATAATTATCTTCCATGTCAAAACCAGTTGAACCAATCCGGCTTCGGCGCACGAGGTCTAGATTTATACTCGGCGCGATCCTACAAGTTGACTCGTATGAGCCAAAAAAAGATGATAAGGAACTCAGTGGCTTGCCCACAAAGTTGATCTCAACCTCTGCCGTCGCGATCTCACAGGGTCAGGATCACGAAGGTCCATTTACGGAGATTACTCCGCCTGAATACTTTCCACCTGGGAGCATATTGCTATTCGAGACACAGCTTGAAAATTACGACTTTGAGTTGGACGCGCTATGTGCGAACGGGGCACAAGAGGCTTTCGAAGGTTTGAACCTTGTGGACCTCAACTGTGTTTTGTATCGCTCAGAGAGCGAAGAACGGGACGTGACTGGCGGCAAATATGGCGCATACGAAGTGCCTGGTGCAGGCAAGTTAGCTTATTGCGGCCTGGAAGGATGGATGCATCCACTGAGGCACATTATGCGTTACAATGACCTGGGCCATCCTCTTTCCGCTCATCTGCGACAGGGAACCTGGGCATTGGATTATATTCATGAGCGCTTGTCCGCGTAAGCTGAATTCCATAATACAGTCTACAGCTCATCTTACAGCATTACAAAACAGCCAGACAGCAGTATTTCCAGCCATAGCGAAGGTGGCGGAATGGCTTCAAAAACGTTTTGAACGCGTCAAGGCGGCCATGCCTAATTTCCTGCGGCCTAGATTCTTTGCGTTGATTGTTTCTACGGCGTACAAGGCAGCCAGGCGTGCGGTTATTGAACAATCATCTGATTTCATACTTTCTGGTCACGACTTCACGCAAAACCTGGCAATGTGCGGCATTCAAATGCACGGAGTGGTGAAGTCCGCTTCGCTCGACCCAAGTCAGTCGACACCATCATTGGCCGCTGGACTACCCCATTTCTCCACTGGCTGGGCTAGGTGTTGGGGACGTGATGTTTTCATATCCCTTGGTGGATTATTTTTAACAACGGGGAACTACTCTGCGGCGAAACAACACATATTGGCTTTTGCATCCACTCTTAAGCATGGGCTTATACCCAACCTCTTGGATTCAGTCCGGAACCCAAGGTTTGATCAATCCAAATACTTTATAATAGCTCTGACATATTCACAAAGATACAACTCCCGGGATTCCCCGTGGTGGATGTTACAGAATATCCAAGACTACGTATTGAGGGCGCCCGATGGGTTATCAATCCTTCAAGAAGTGGTTAAACGCCGTTTTCCACGAGACGATACGTGGGTGAGCTGGGACGACCCCCGCGCATATTCTTATTCTTGCACATTGGCGGAGATAATCCAAGAGATCCTGCAACGCCATGCGGATGGAATACATTTCCGAGAATACAACGCAGGACCCAATCTAGACATGCAGATGAAGGATGAGGGATTCAACATTGACATTCGCGTTGATTGGACCACGGGGTTCATATCTGGCGGTAACGGGTACAACTGTGGCACGTGGATGGATAAGATGGGTGAGTCTCAGAAGGCGGGCACCAAGGGAATTCCAGCAACGCCAAGGGATGGAGCGCCCGTTGAGATTACTGGACTATTGAAGAGTACTCTACGATGGCTCGGTCACTTATCCAAAGGAGGACAATTTCCTTTCAATGCTGTTCAAGCCAACAGTAAGTCCCGGATTTCGCCATAGACCAAAAAGATGCTCAAACCGCCAGTTGACGGTGAAAGGCAAATTGTAACGTATGATGAATGGGCTGCCCGTATTCAGGCCTCTTTCGAAAAATGTTATTACGTTCCAACTGGTAAGAAAACAAGCAAATCTGTCGAAATTTATTTATCCCTAGTTCGATAGACCCATCAGTGGACGACCAGTACAACATCGATGTCCAATTAGTAAATCGCCGAGGCATTTATAAAGATGTATATGGATCGTCTAGCGGCAGAGAATGGGCAGATTACCAACTTCGATCAAACTTTCCCATCGCAATGGCAGTAGCGCCAGAATTGTTCGACGAAAAACACGCTCTTTATGCTCTCGAGGTTGCAGACAAGGTGCTTCGTGGTCCTTTGGGGATGAAGACATTGGATCCTCAAGACCTGCAATATCGACCTATATATGATAATTCCAATGACACAGCTGACGCGTCTATTGCCAAAGGCTGGAATTACCATAACGTGCGTCCTCGATGAGTTATTCCATCCAAATCGCTAACATAACTCCTCAGGGACCTGAATGGGGCTGGCCGCTGGGGTATTTCCTGAGATCATACCTTTACTTTGATTCGAGAGTTGGTTCAGGGAAGCATGTAAGTAATGGAGCTTGACTCTCAAAATGATGCCAACCATCTTCAAGGACATAAACCAGACGTTGCATAACCTTCACCGCATTCTCCTGGTTCCCCGTCGCCACATTCAGGAAGATCCGTGGGCTGGGCTTCCTGAATTGACTAATGTGGATGGCCAGTACTGTGCAGACTCGTGTCCCACTCAGGCATGGAGTGCGAGTACATTGCTAGAATTCCTGGAAGCAGTTCAACTGATAAGTAGTACTTGTGTAGAATCATAGACGTGTATTGTATCAGTAATCGATTGTGGATTGTTTGGTGTTGATTTTATATCCGTGATCTGTGCCATGCTAGTATCATGTTCTTTGGGTTCGAACAGAAAGACCTAGAGAAGGGAAAACAAGCCTTTCGGACGGATGCAACTCACGATACAGAAGAAGTCCCTGTATTTACCTGGGGCGATGAGAGCTACGATGGTTTGGGTGATGCTCTCCAGGAAGGTGGTGATGAATTGAATGACGAGACATTCGGCAGTGTGGGGCTCGTCGGTACGTTGCGCAACTATGAAAGGTACTCATCTGACATATCTGATTTTGATCTTGTGTGGCAGGTAAGGATTTTGACTTTTCAAATACCACGTTGCCCAAATCCAGTGGCTTGCCAAATGAACAAGCCTTACCTCCACAAAAGTTTGCCGAGCCAGCTTCGTCAGATACACTGTATGCTCTCCGACGAAAACAAGACTTTACCACATTGGATTCTGACCAGCCCTGTATGACGACTGGTTTATGCTGCCGAACTTCTTCTCATTAACATATAGTCAGTTCCTCAAGTCAAAGTGCCGAGTCTATATGGGACAACAGATCCCTATTGTCTTCTCTTCCACAGCTGGATGGAATTTTCAACCAATCGAAGCAAGCGTTCGCTGAAGCACCAGTGTCTGAATTGCCTATGCCACAAACTCAGAAGTGGGCACCACAATCGTCAAATTCTGGCATTCGCACGCTGGAAGAGATCGAGGCAGAAATGCGAGCAGCAGCTCACCAGTCCCGTGTACAGCAAAGAGAATTATCTCTTCAACAGCAGCTGCAACAAGAGGAGGACAGAAGGCAGCAAACTTTGCACGAACAAGAATTGCAACGGCAAATATTACACCAGCAGGAACAACAGCATCAACTTTACCTGCAGCGTCTCCTTCAACAGCGGGAACAACAGTATCAACGCTCAACGCCACCCAGAATGTTGCCTGCCTCTCAGTCACCCCGATTCCTTGAGCAGCAGCGTCAGCTTCTTTTGTTACAGCAGCAACAGCGCGCCCAGGAGTTACAGGAACAGCTGATGTTGGAAGAAATGGAACGTCAGTTGCTCGCTCGAGCAGCGCTGCAGCAGCAACATCGGCAGAGTCCCATCCCACCGTCGCATCACAGGCCACCCTCCCTAACCCCTGATGTTTATGGCTATCAGCGGCGTCAAACAAGGTCACAGTCTCCGATGAATAATGACCATCGTTACCCAGGAATTCCACAAGAGAGTTCTCCCTTTCCTAGCCCTCAAAATATTCAGTTGCAACAGCGCCTATTGTCTGAGATGGCACAAGCTGAATTTATTCGTAATATTCAGAATCAAGATGGGCAGGGTATCAACCCAGTTGAGCAGGAAGCACTAAGAGCCGAAGCTATGCGCAAGATATTGGAGGCAGAGAAAATGGAGGAGAAAAGGCGGAGAAAAGCCGCCAAGATTGCGTACATGGTGAACATTTTCTTCTCAGAATATACATTGTCACTAATACTTCTTTCTAGTCCAGGTATAACGACTTGATGACACAGTCGGACAAGGATTTTATTACCAGGATTCAAGTTTCTCAACTGGTGACACAAGATCCATACGCTGACGACTTTTATGCTCAAGTGTATGGTGCTATATTGCGTTCCAGAATGGGTTTGCAATCCCAGGACGAAAGGGTGCTGATTTTTGGATCCGGTGGTGGAGTGGGGCTTGGATTGAACGGGCCAAAGGGTGGTGGCAGACGGCCGAGCGCCATGCAGCGCATGGAACAACAAGTTGAACGAATTGTCAACAATACTAGAAAAAGAGAGGAAGAAAAAGGCGTTCATGGTGGGTTTCGAGTTTCTAGTCGTGATGATTTGTGAACAGTGATTTTCCAGCTTTACAAAGCCTCCAAGGCGCACTTGGCAAGACTTCAGGCCGCAGCTACAAGGCTGCTCCTAGGCAGTTGCTACAAGTCGATCCCGCTTCTGGAGCATCGCCTGCGATCTCTCAGGCTCAGGCCTTCAAAGATCCAGGTGACAGAGTGAGCAATGGGGCGGAAGAGGCCGCGAAATTGGGCCGGGCAACGCTCGGTAAAGCCGCTGATGTATGTGTCAGCTATGTCTAGTATGAATAACGACTGATAGATGGTGCAGACCACAAACTTGATTCGACGGGAGCCATTAACTCAGAGAGAAACCTTGACAATTCTGGAGCACCTCTACGATCTTGTCCTTCATGTGGAACAACTCCGACGTGATCATTCTTTAGCCCAAGATGAGCAGCAGACGGTCGAGTGGCAACAGCAGTACGACACACTAGTTGACGAGATTTGGGACTCGCTCAGAGTGATGGTTCCACTCGAAACAAGGTGACGACAAAACCCGTCCTTATTTAAGTGAACACTCACATCCCTGAACAGTGACCCCCATCCATTCATCTCCTTGCTTATACCGGGCAAGGGTAAAAGACTCCTTCCCAGAATTACACGACACCTCAGTGATCAAAAAATGATGACGCTCTTGACTCTTCTTGTTGCATGCTTCAGTCAACTTGACGTGATAAAACAAGCATCGGTCATTGATTACTCTCAAGACACATTGGAACGTGCAGAGGCCGAAAGGCAGACTCAAGCATTTTTGGGCAACGCCTTCCAATGCATTCTCCCAGTGGTTGCAAAGGCGAGCCTGAGGCTAGTCACAGGATTACTTGGGCTTCTCCTTGATCGCAGCAACATTATCATGGTCGCACAAACACGAGTGAGTAGAAGTTGGTCGCCCGTATCACATTAACGACTTCATCTTTATTTTTTTATTTTACTTTCTTCTGCAGCCGGGCTTAGCCCTTCTCACCTTGTTTTTGAGCAGAGTTGAACTTATCAAGGCAGATATGGTCAACGTACCAGAAGAATTCGAGGTACCAACTCCGGAAGAAGCACAGCAATGGTGTGTACCGCTTTTGCGTTGGAACTGCAGGACTTGGCTTAATGCAGTTGACCCAAGGCAACTCGTTTATGACCACTTTTTCCAATTACTTGGTCCCCACTTCCCCATGTTATTCCCTTCTGCTCGAATGGCTACAGCCACAGATGGTCAAGTTTCATTTGACATCATTGATCAGCCAGCCTGGCACTTCTTTGCGGCACTGGGACTGCATGCTGTCCCAGAGCAGCAACACGTCCTTATAACTGCGCTTCGAGAAAAGATACTTGACAATGTCACGAGCGCCAATAAAGGGTGGGTCAGAAACGATGAAGAACGACAGTTGAAATTAGACAATGTCAATCTGCTGTTACATGTATTAAACTTAGACAGTTCTCTTATTGTTTTGTGACGTGCCTCTACTACTCCTCTCATTAGACATATACCGTTAGGTACCACATAATTTATTCGGGACCTAAGTGATGCACATCAAACTTTGAGCGTCAAATGATAGAGCACGCTCTTCGGTGCAATTTAGAAGCTCGAGTCTCCGTAAAGCGCCAGCATTCTTGAGTGCACTGAGATGTGTGATAGCACCGGTCAGGTTGGTCGCTGGCAGGCAATCGAAACAAGGAAGTGTGTTATTAGGGAGGTTGAGGATTCCAATGCCGCCCGAAGCAGATTGAGGCAACTGCATCAGAGGAAGCTGAAAGAGATTTTGCTTTTCCTTTGTTCGAGATCTGACGTGTGACCCTAATTCCAGGTGGTTCGTCGACAGTGAGGTATAGTTGCTAAAATTAGGATACAACATGACATATCCACGAAGGAAGGCAAGTTCGATGAAATATTTTTTCCAGGATTTGGTCCAGTGATTAGATCGAACGTTCGGCACAATATCCTGGTCGACGTTGAGGACAACTTCTGAGAGACGAATTGTTATGTAGTCGTGAAATTCTCGCCAATGGTTAGGAAAATACACTGCACCCCAGCTGCAAGGAACCGGGGACAGATAGGGGGTCGAAGGTTCAAGATTATGTTGGTGGAAAAGAGCTCGGGCATCGAACGATCGGCGGCCCTCGATCGGAAGTTCAAGATTCTTTTGCTGATAGAGGCTGATTCCAAACAGCTGAGGAGAAAGGTTCTTTTCATCCCCATACCGGTAACGGAGGATTGCCATCTTGATCCATGCATAAAAGAGTGGGGACACTTCAACGTCGTCTTCTAAAATTAGGGCATAGGTGTGATTCGCATGAGGGTACCAAGATTCAACGACAGCTGGTAGCAGACCACCGTGGATGACACGATGATGAATGAAGATGGGGCCATGGTTCCAGATGAAAGAATCAACGAGGTGCATAGTCTGCCCATCGCTGGACTGCTCGAGATTGAACTTTAAGGAGACATTGTCTCCGAAGAACAGGCTCTGTGATAGCGACATCAGAAGGCGGTTGAGTGATTGGGGACGGTTTTGCGTTATCACACTGATCGTCACATGCGGAATATTCCAATCTAAGCGAGGACGAATCAATATGGAGAACGGCTGATTGCAGCTGCAATGTTACTTAGCCATTCCTGCCGTGTGAGCGCGGCCATCCATTGAGTGTATTGGAACTCAACTCGTGGTATTGCTATGATGACTTGGTCGGGTAGGCGACTCTGCACGTGTAGAGGAAATCCTTGAGGAATAATCACCACGTTTGCCTTTTGCAAGACAACACACAATTCTCGACGCAGCAGATCTAGTCGTCCCTCAGCGGTGTGATGCCTCACAAGACGAATGGATGAAAAGCAGTCTGACACCAGCGAGGAGCCCAAAGACGCGTCGTCGTAGACAAGACCAAGAATAGCCAATTTCTGAGACCGGAGGCGGCAAGTTAAAGACAACAAGGAACGTAAGTCATCAAAAGTTGGGACCACCAGAGCAAAGTCATAGGCCGCGGGTTGTCGACGTGAGGCAGAGAGGCGGAGGAGCCAGAGACAGAGTGCAGCGAGAAGGAGGAGGAAGAGAGAACGGCGGAAAGGCATAGATATTACGTAAGATGGATTTTCTTCGACCGCTTGTGATCTCTGGCCCGTCTGGGGTCGGCAAAAGCACGCTCCTTAAACGCCTTTTCTTAGAATTTCCAGACAAATTCGGTTTCAGCGTTTCTCGTCTGTTTCTTCTCATGTCTCCTTCCAGCCACTAATGTCCGCCGCTAGACACCACCCGTGACCCTCGTCCAGGCGAAATCGATGGCAATCACTACCATTTTGTAACCCGTCAGAAGTTTCTGGACCTTGTTCAGGAAGGCGCATTCATTGAGCATGCTCAGTTTTCTGGGAACCACTATGGCACTAGTTTCGAAGCTGTCCGGTTGATCCAACAACAGGGGAAACGGTGTATCTTGGATATCGAAGCCCAAGTCAATCCTGTCTTTCCAATGCGCCTCCTACCATCTGACAGACTTGTAGGGTGTTCAACAAATCAAAAAAACAGAGTTAAATCCTGTCTATCTTTTCATATCCCCTCCCACCATCAAGACTCTTCGCCGACGGCTACAAGTACGAGCGACAGACACAGAGTCAGCCATCCAGAAGAGACTTGCAATAGCACTTAATGAGATTCAATACGCAAAGCAACCCAATATCCACGACATTGTCATTGTAAACGATGATCTAGACAGAGCATACGAACAATTGAGGAACGTGGCGTTGGGAGAACGAATCGTTGGCGATACCCTGCCCCCATTAGACGACTAGCATGTGTATGTACACCTCTAAATATCCTCCCGTCTTGATATCTTCTCTCCGTAAAGAATTTTCTTCAGTGTGCGAAAGTTATTGATGAGTGCGTATTACTACCTCTGTAGATTTGGTTCATCGTGTGCTGTCCACCCGGCATTGTAGAGCCACTTACTGAAAAATTCATATGATAACCAACACAAGGCCGTGCTTGGCATGATCGTCAGCACCCGCGGTGTCAGTCCACGACCAAAACCCCTGAATCCATCCCTTCTCCATATCACTTTAAATGCGTCCATCATCCCTCTCGCGTTTCTGATGTCTGCTTCTGACGAGGCTCCTCGCGTTTGTAGTATCGTCTTCGCCACGTCTAATGGCGTGGTTACAGCTGCTGCCATAGCTCCAGCCACAGCACCAGACACGATATGTGATGTTGGTGAATATTCCTTCCGGGGATTCATAAAATTTTTGCAGTGCTCGTAGACCGTGAATTGGATCGCGTTAAAGGGTATCGAGATTGCCAATGTCGTTGGATATGACACGTAAAACGCACTCAAACCTTCATGGCGCAGGATTGTACGAGCGCAGGTGAAAACGGAACGAAATTCTGACTTGTGCACCTGCATTCGCTGTTTAATAACTGATTTAATTAGAATGACAGACTCCTGGACAACGACGTTGTAACATTACCATCGAATGGATTCATTAAGGCATCACTAGCGATAGTAGCGGATGCGCCAGCAAGTGCTGTTCATGGGAGAGAAAATATTGAGCAGTAGCACCCCCTACAATAATTTAACACTTACAAGTAGCCACCCATGTGCTTCCTCCTTGATTGCCACCAGCCAGTTCCTTCACGGCTTCCAGAGTGCCAAAGTGGACTGCGTGTGCAGGGCCAGCTCCCAAAACAACCGATGTAACACCACGCCATAGGGCTCTCATGCCTTCGGTGGATGAAATGCGAGTAAATGCATTGCCTACCCCACTGTAGACAGCCACGGGTGAAGTTGCGAAGACTTGCATTCGGGTCTAAATATGCCTTGAGGAATGTCATTCATGAGCGCCTCATATTCCACTGACTTTTATGCTATCAACGGGAAACATGACTGCATGTTCGGATATGCCAGCCTGAATTGGCGCTGGTCAGTATGGAGGGCGTCGTGCAACAGCGAAAAAAAACGCTCAACTAATGCACCAGCCAGCATGTTGACCTGGAAGAGGGATAAATTGGGAACCATGCTATTTTTTGTGGTACACACCGCGAGGCCAGCATTAGAAGGGAGGCTTTCATAGTCTAATTCTTCAGACATGACGCATACGGTAAAGAAAAGGGAGATGGTATCAGTTGGAGGAAGAGTATAATTTCGCCGGTGTATTTAATGCTACCCGTCTTAGTTTGTTTGTCTACTGCTGCTTGTCCTCCATCGCCAAACGGTTATGTTCTTCAATGTTTCTATCCCCCATTCTAGTCAGATATCGACCCATTCACTGCGTTCAACTCACATCGCTTCCCATGGGTAGTCCAGCCTATCCGTTTCTCGTTAGTAGGATCATTTTTACTGACAATACTTCTCACCAGATGTCGTCGACTTCGGCACCTGCATAATAACTGAAGCAAACGTCAGAAAAGGGCAGCATAATCTTTCCAAACGTACGCAATTCCAGAAGGCAAACTGGCAAACTTATCCTTCTTCTTGTTATGAACGACAAAAACTCCAAATTGTGTTGCCGCTCTAAGTTTATCTCGTTCATGTTCAGGAAGAGTCAGCAGTTCGTTCTCTACGTCCTTTTGTAGCTCAGTAAGAGCGTAACTGCACGGCTGACATCAGTTGGACAGGATTGGGTGACATGGCTTACTGCAGAGTCTTCCGGGAGTCGTCAACTTCGTCCTGGTTTTATCAGATAACTTTTCTGGCCGTCCAAGGTTGCCAACTTACGACGATCAGGTTTCTCTTTCCCACCAGAATTTTTCCGGCTTCGGGCCCTCTGCAATAAAGAGTTCAAGCAGCGAGAATCTCGTTAGCGTGTAAAACATACAACCACTGCGTACGAATAACTTGCTGTCCGAGCTGTTCAACAGTTGTTCCTGCAATGGGCTCGTACAGGGACAGTCCAATTGCTTGTATCTGAAGCGTCTTTTTGTCTGTTCCTCCACGTAAAAAAGTGCGCTATTGTTAAAGCGCGATTAAAAAGTGCAAAATGTGGTGTACAGAACGCTAAGTACCATGACACGCGCAGGGAAAAAACCGCTTCTTGGGTCGAAATGTTGTATAAAAATAGTAAAGTATACTTACCCGCCACCGATAGCAATAAGCGAATCTGGATTGAATTCGCGGGCGATTCGAGGGGTGGCAGAATGTATAAGCTTGTGGATGTCATTGTAGGTGACGCGTAAATGCTTGATCTCACTGGCCATAGCTGGGGATGAACAGTCTTGATATCTCATTCATCCATCTCACCAAGTAACACGTGATCCGATCCCCCATATGTCAGATCCTCCAAAAGCTATAGGCAGTCTTGCAAAAAAGCAACAAGATGTCACTCGCCAAGGTGCACAAAAGCTCAAATTCGTGCCCACTTTACCTTCTAGGAGGAAAAAAGAGTGGGAACCCCCACGGCCTTCTGTTTCTACTGTCGATATCGGCCGTAATGACGGTGCAGGGAAGGGCAGAGGTCGTGGAATTCAGCGCAAACCAGTGGAAATGACAGCGAGCGGCCCTTTCGCGATGGGTCCCGCCTTGTCCACCTCTGCCTCCAGCCGACCAATAGGTCGCCTTGGCATTGCTTCACCAGCGATGCCGTCTACGTCAGGACCAACTGCTAAGACTGCAACCGCATCATCAGTTAAGCATTCAGGGTTGGACCACCAATCACAGTCCCTTGATCATGACGAAGACGAGGAACTATTTTCCGAGCCCGATGAAGGTGTAGAAATGATTGATCTACAATCGGTACAAAGGCTGGACTGGACAGCTCCAGAAAGCCTGCGAAGAATTCGGAAAGCAGAGACACAAGGTAAGCAGGAAAGGCATGAAGGTGAGGTCTCGGGTCCTTTCTTCATCTGCTTGTTGACCGACTTGCCTGAAACGTTATTTATGCAGAGATGGGCACCGATAATCTGACCAACAGAAGTGATGAATTGCACTTAGCTGCGGACACTGATTTTCAAGAAGACCCGATTCTGGTATGCATGGATGGATGCAACAAATTCTTGACCGCACAAATTATTTGCAGGAGCTTCAAACGCAATCGCTATTTTCAATTCAGTTTCCAACTCCATTTCCAACATTTTCCCCAGCACCTGATCTTTGCTCACAGGGTGTCGTCAATCCAAAACATGATGGGATGAGCAGAAAAGTGACTTTCGCCTTAGACACCAAACCTCCAACAGTTCCAACCCCTTCCACGAGTTCGACTACTGGAACCGAGCAACCTAGTGAAAGCAAGGCCTCAGAAGCAGTCGACGGTGTCATCGGACAGCTTGAACTGTACCGCAATGGAACTATCAGAATCAGAATGCCCAATGGCATCTTGTTTGATGTGGGTGATTTTCGGCACCAGTCTAACAGTTGACGTTTTTATTGGTTGTAGATGAAATCAGCTACGCAACTAGCGTTCCAAGAGCAAGCAGTTATCTTGAACCGCGCAGATAATAGACTTACTGTCTTGGGCGAAATTGACAAGAGATACGTAGTGTCACCGGACGTCGACGCGTTGCTGGTTGCGATGGATGTCGCCGACAGGTCAGTAGGCGTGGCGGAAATCGAAGAAGGGCTCATTGCAATGGATACGACTTAAAAATTCTATGAGACAATATACATTGCAACAGAAAACAAATTTAATCATACAGAGATTGTTGTACAAGACGATAATTCTATGACTACTAGAACATACTCCGTTGTCATCCTATCTGCCACTGTAATCCTTTCCAAATGTCGTCCTGGGTTTGTTCATGTTCCTGCCCCATGAAGTGCGAGTTGTACGTATCTGACACACTAGAGCTCGACACGCCCATGTTGGCGTAATGATTTAGCAGATTGTGCTGCTCTTCCAAGCTGTATCCAGGCCCGTACTGTACCATTTGTTGATTACCGTCGCAGTGATAACACTGATTTCCGCCCATTCCTGTGGAAAATTGCCCTGCTCCCTGATAAAGGCTATATGGCGTGGTAGAAGCTCCATGTGTGTAATATTGATTCTGGGGCGGGTTGGACTCGAGCTGCTGAGCGTGATACATTGCGAAACTTGGGTTACCCAGTTCTTCGAAATATTCCACAAGCATTTCTGCCGCACCTGCAATACTAGTAGGGCTTTTGGTGATATCATCGTCACCGTGTAAAGACGGCGGATTAGACTGTGTTCGATGTGTGATCACGGCTTTGTGACCTCCCAGCACCTCCAACTCATCTGGCTGATCGGGAGACCCTGAATTTCGGAGCTTTGTATCTTCTAATCCGGCTTTAAATGTATTGTACGTGACCGTTGCTCGTTGGCACAGCTTCTGAAGTATCGCCTGAAACAAAATATCAACTGGAAATATAAATAAAGGATCTTGTAGAACATACTAAAGAGTTTGGGGGCCTGCAAGACTTAGAACCTTCTTCGTAAAATGGCAACGCCAGGTCGAGTTCCTGTATGGTATCTCCCGCTAATGTACACCCTGGGCTTTCTACAACGAACGCTCCAAGAACGATCTAGATTGAATCGTTTGGAAATGGCGCAAGCTGTATAAGATCTAGGCTCACGCATGCAGAGTATATTCCAGACCAGAAAAACCAGACTTGGCCAGCCATCTGGGGATGAAGGCCATAGAGCCCTCTTAGTGCAGAGATTAGACGAGATGCACTGCGATAGGTAGCCAAGACAGATGGGGCATATGGGTGTCTTAGTGGATTTTCCGAGTCTTGTCGGATAGCCTGGGCAAAGTAACTCCTATGTATGTAAAGCAAGTCTAATTCTGAATTTGACATAACTGAGCATTCGCGCAAATCTCACTCACTAGACTCTCGTAAACATAACGCGCAATATTGTTTCATGGCAGTGGATGCATCCAGAGACCATTTTGCAGAGTCCGATGCCTTATAAGGTGACCGTAGATGTGCTGGCACACCGAACCTGCGTATAATCTTATCAAGCTCCAAAACAGCAGCATATGGTGGAGCTCTTGTGCTAAAGATATGCTGGACAGTTGGCGCAAGACAAGTAACAGCATAACGGAATTTCCAGGCGTGCCCTATGTGCAACTCGTTGCATTGCCGAAAACACATCATCATGGTAAAAGGCTTACAGCTCAGTTCCGTTTCACCGTCGGCTTTCATCATAGAATCTGTGTCTTCAGGAAACTTGCAATCTGTATATTGCAGCAAAAATGCAGGAGAACGCCCATTGACAACAGCCTATCAAAGTGAAACATGTGCATGATCCGTAGCAAGGAGTCGAGAGCTTACTGTCCAGGAGTCCCAGGTAAAAAGATCCCAAAAGAGCTGCGACAGAGGGTTCAACCAGAGTATCCTTTTCGTAGTTTGTCTAAATTACTTACCCGTCGACGACGTTGTACTTCTTCCGACTCTAGATTCCAACCCTCACTATCTCGGTCTTTGGGCCAACATCAGGGACAGAGGGACGTGGCAATGCCCATGGAAATAACTCACGCAGTCCGATCTAAAACCCTATTAGCCAAAAATATGGGGAAATTTTACAACTCACGATTTGGGTAAGTCGCACCGTGAAACCAGTCAATAGCCACCTTTCTTCGTTCGTACGACGGTCGGAGTTGTATGCGAAACGCATCATCAAAAACAAAGCTTGCACAGTTGCACAGGTCACCTCCTGTGTCAAAGAGTAGAAGGAAACTGCAGCGCGTCCTAGAGCTTGATATTGACGGGCAATAGAAACTGCAGCGGGATGTGTATCGAAAAGGAAGCCGTTCGCTAGAACAGCAAAGAAAACAGCGAGTCGATGGGAATGGATAACCTCAAGGTCGGCGCATTCGATAGCGGAATAGATCGGATCGATGATTGAAGACATTAGATCGTCCCGGGGAATAGGATCATACCTTAAGATGAAAATTATTCAACTACTGATCATGACATAGATACCACATACTTACATCCATGCAACGTGTGTGAAATAGATGTTGACCAGCTCAAGGGTTCTTTCTCGAGGAGGAAAATAAGGCTCAAAGATGGACTTGGAGTACGGACAGTCTTTCACACCGAAGGGAAATGCATTCATCAATTGGACGATTTCAGCAGGGAGCTCCGCCTCCAGATGACCGCCGTTTTGCTCTTGTTCAATCTCTTGAGGAAGCTACATCATGTATAAGAGATAATCTTGACATATGCAAAGAATCGCACCGGAAGGAGCTCTTGAAAGTACTATTCGACTATCCGTTAGACGTGGATGTTCAGCATCATGCACATACTCACCTCAGAGCCTGCTGATTCGCCATGATATTTTGCCTGTCCATCGGATCCAATGGACAAGGATCCGATGGCCTTCGATACTTCGTGAACTGAATCCTGAGCTGTTGCTGACTGAGAATGTGGCGCCACAGGTTCTTCCTTAGCCTGAGCAAGAGCGGCCTCCAATTGTCGAACCCGTAGCGTCAAGGTTTTAACCTGATCTGACAGTTTTTCGGCGTGCGCCATAAGAACCCTGTAAGAACGTCAAGCAAAGCATGGCTGAGAAATTGATTTCCCGAAACTTGTTTCCTTTCGTTGCAGTCAATGCTCCTGCGCAGGTTCAGCCTATCCGTGAACTGTAGCGACACGAACAACGTACCATCGGGACATATATGAGCGCATCCACGCCTGATTATATGGGTTTATTAGTTGTCTTCTCGAAAAAACTGGTCATTACCTTATACACGACTGGCATGGGAACACGCTTGAGTTTGATGAGCACAACGCCAATGCATGTCTGAGTTTGTGTGTCTCACCGGTCGCACTTAAGTTTGGAGCTGGGGATGCATCAGACAGGGATAAGCTTTCTCTATATGATTTGGGCAAATTCAACCCTTACCGCCGACACTCCGCACATGATAAGCCAACCTTCCTTGGTACAGGATTGCCATCACATGAGATGTTCTTTACTTCAATACTCATCTTGATAACTGGCGCAGAGTTCTGTGGATTAATGTGATTGGAGTATTAACCTAGTTCATCACTAAGTTAGCCAAGGGGCTAATGCTGGCATTCTCTGACAGTGTCACGTTTGAATATTTTCCCATTGCTAAAATTGCACTACAGGTAAAATGATACGCCACCGGCAACTTTACCCAATTGTACAAGGGAGAAAGATGGTATCACAATTGATTGAAAAGGACAGACGGCACTGCAAAAGTTAAATCAGTATACTTGAAGGATGTACAAGGCGCGAGGGGATCAGTTAAGCAGATATGAATATCTGAAGGTAGCTGAGATAGTTTTCTGCAGTGCAAGTACAATCTTGCATAAAGCCAAATGCCTCAAACATCATGAGAACCCAACGGAGGAAACATGCTCACCTTGCATTTGTCGGAAAGGGCGGGCAGTTCCTCAGTCGCCTACCAGCAGTAAAATTTATATAGACGACTTCGGACTTTGAATTTATTCACAAGCTCCGCTTCTGGTAATCCTCCCTTGATGCGAGGTTATTGCGATGACTTCACAACAGCAAACGTCTCAAATACCACCAGCACAATCCCGTCAAAATACTGAAGAAGAGAGAAAGGACAAGACACTAGCTGAATTCCTGCTTATGTTGGACGACTATGAACCATTAGTATGAAAGGCTCCCAGCTCGCCATTCAATCTTCTCATGCCATCCAGATCCCAAACGAAGTAGCGGATTATTTCCTCCAACGCGTGGGTTTTGAATGCGAAGATCATCGCTTGTACGTGCTTGGAGTGTATTCAGCCAATTTGGTTCTGACGCAGGGAAAAGAAAGCGCCTCTTGTCTCTGGCGGCGCAGAAGTTTGTTTCTGACATCGCAGCAGATGCATATCAACACGCTCGTATTCGTACGAATGCTGCTGGTGGCAGAGCAAGAGCCCCTTTGCCTGGTTTGGGAGGTAAAGTATGTGTAATCGAAGAGCACATTGGAAGTGGTCATGCTAAAGGATATTTTCTTAACGTAGGACAAGACGCGCACGACGTTAACAATGGACGACCTGAGTGCAGCACTTGCAGAGTATGGAATCAACTCTCGGAAGCCCGAATTCTATATGTAGTTGCAGCGAGGAGGATCAGCCATATTGTATTTCTACTTTTGTGATTCCAAATATGAGGTTTTGTTCTGGCCTTGCCATATTTTTGTCAGTCAGAACGCCCCAAGTAGCCCACCAATCATCTGCAGCTTCCCTTGCATTGTAGCCAAATGTTTCTCCAATTTCATCCCATTGGCCGCGCAATTCAGATTCACCCCATGCTCTAGCCTGTAACGAAGCTCTAAAAGCCGCATCTCGGCCAAGTTGCTCTGGCCCTGGCGGAAGAGTAACCAAAGCAGCATTATTCAATTCTGAATTGATGACGCGTTGGCATCTCTCTTGCCGTAGATCCTGTAAGGCTTGCGTAAGTTGAGTAACTTGACTTTGGGTGCGCAGCCGAGTCATAAGTGCACCCAAGACTGCAGCGTCTTCCACGGCCAAGCTTGCACCGTGTATCGTACATGGCTATAGTGATAAGTATCCCGGTTAAGCAAAGGAAAACGGTTGGACATACCATAAATGGATGAGCGGCATCTCCTATTAAAACGATGCGGCCCGTTTCATCGACCCAGTCGTCTGGATGTTGCTTGAGGGTGTATTTCGTTCTCAGAGCCGTCGGAGCCATATTAAACAGTTTTTGCACACTAATAGAGGTAGATCCCGTCAATATATAATAATAAATTAAACGACGATGGCAAGCGCACGCAGGATTATAACCTTCAAAATTTACGATATTTGTCGGGACGATGACATCCCAACCTTCCTTCACGTCGACATCATCTTGGTTGAAGAGATCGCGATTGGGCCAGAGGATATGCACACAATACTCAGATCCTTCGCGCTAGGTGATGATTAACAACGTGTCCACTGCGAGCGTTACAGTATCTACTTACAATGGGATAGCCTGACCATCACTTATAGATCAAATAATGCCTTGTCTTAAGAAAATCAAATACCGAGCACAGTCCGGGAGTCTCCCATCCAAATTGGCCACTTTGGTTTGAAGAAGTAACGAGAGATCATTTGAACAGTTACATTAGATGATTCCAAACATACCTCTGGCTGATTAACCCACTTTGCTAATTCGGGCTCGGTTAGAAGCTTTGCCGCGGGTATTGTGATACTGTGGAACATATGAACCAAAATAAGGATGGCAATGAAGCCTACACACGTGAAGAAACTAAGACCAGTGTCTATCGTCTCTGTGCTTGAATAGTTTACAGCTTCTCTGACGAGACTCCGTGAGCCGTCTGCGCCGATTACGAGATCTGCTGTCAGGTGAGTACCGTCCTCGAGTGTTATCCTCGGTCGCTCTTGGCCATTATTCCTTTGGATAGTGATGGATGAAACTTTGACGCCGGTAGAGATCGTGGCACCAACTGAGAGGGCTAGATTACACAGTAACCGATGTAAATCTGCATGCTTCAGAGGAATCAGTGGGGTACATGTTAAAAACTTCCTTAGATTCCTACATGTGCGAGATAAAAATCCCCCCCTGTCTCTTGAATGACGTCTTCTTGCCATTCTAAACATCCTAGTAGCTCTCCCGTTTTGACTGAGTAGAATTTACGCCATCGGAGTCAACGACAACGAAGATCGGTGACGACCTGGAACGTACGGGAAAGAAAACTACTTCTCCGGCATTTTTGCATTTTCGATAATTCGTCTCCAAGCCCCCATTCCTCCAAAATTTTGGATAGGTTTGGAGGAATTCTAATCCCTCCAGATAACTGAGCCGTGTCATATAGCTCAAAAAAGAACATAAATAAAAGCGCAATAAAACGTACGCGATGGAGATCAGAGCTGGATTCTAGGACTCTTATTCGATGACCACTTTTTCCGAGTGAATATGCACAGGCAAGGCCCCCAATGCCTGAGTAAAGAAGTCTCAGCGGAGTTTCGAGGATTAGACTAGGAAGTCATACCCCCACCAACCACAACAACATCTATTGACAAAGGTGCTTTCTTGTTAAGACTCATATCGAGCGCATAATCTGTCCTTGGCCTATGGTCGTACAATTGTTTCCGGGAGATATCGAAGGGATAATGAACGATGATTGGTAGTCGAAGACGTGGTGGCTCTTCGCTCTCTGTTATAGGTTATTAATATTGTGCAGGGGATGACACTGCAATAGGTATGAGAAATCCGTGAACAAATGGGATGTTGTCCGGGTTGTCAAATGCGCATTGATAATGTTATTTCCGGCCATCAATCCAAAAGTGGCGCAGCCAACAACGTTCTGATGAGGACTGTTCCACGCAGTCGAGAATTGATATTGATAATGATGGATCTTGTCTACCAACCAGGCACTTATCTGTCGTGAGTATGTATCTCTTAGGTTGGCGTGCAATATACTTTCCAACACATTATTGAAATGACCCTTTACTAAGTACACGCGGAGCAGAGGGGGTTTTATAAAGCGTTTCAGAAACCTGCCACAAGTACGGAGGAAGTAGACGCACATTTACTCGAATACAGAAACTATGACATAAAGGCCTGTACATCCTGGACCCTCCTGGACCGCGTGTATGTCACGGTCGCTTTTCCGAGTTATATATAAACGGCAGGGATGGTCACGGTCACTTTATCATCATGACATTGAAACTAAAGCCGTACAGCAATCCTCCATCTCCGTTCTCCTGGCGTGCCCTTTCCCCAAATTCTGTCTCCTCTTCCGACAATGGTTCTTTACCATCTCCTCCGACTGCATGGCTGCCTGCACAGGATATGAAACTCTATGGGCCACAATCTTTACCTTCTGGATCTGGTATCGGCCTAGTTAGCTGCAGAGACTGTGGAAAGACAGTTCTACGAACTTACATGATTGAACATACAGGTTTGAGCAGATCTTTGTCAATTGTATCATTATTATTATTTATGCTTTCTCAAGAAAAGTGTGCTGCTATACGAGCCGGAAGTAAGAAAGGCAATAAGGGCCGAACGGAAGCAGAAGGTATCCTCTTCTCATCCAGAATGCAGAAGAACTTATATCTTTAAAGACGCCAAGAAATTGTCAAAAAAGCGCAAAGCTTCACCTTCACCAGATGAAGGTCCAAAGAAGAAGGCAAAACCAGCAACAAAAGTGACAAAAGGGCGAATGCGGGGTCCCGTGGACTACGACAAGCAATGTGGAGTTATCAACGACAAAAATTTACCATGCTCACGTTCTCTCACGTGCAAATCTCATTCTATGGGTGCGAAACGGGCAGTACAGGGTCGTTCGAAACCATATGATGAACTGTTGTTGGAATGGCAACGTGCCAATAACCCAAACTTTGTGGAGCCAGTAAAACGCGAAACAAAAGCTGAGAAGAAGGAAAAAAGGGAAAGGGAAAAATTAGAGAAGAAAAGATTGGCCGATGAAGCTGCTCCCGCAAATGATCCCAATGCCCCAATCAAGAAGGGTTTCGTTTCGGGATCTTTGAAAAAGGTGGGTAAGAAGGCGGCAGGGGCAGCAGCCGTACGGCAGGAAGATTTTGGCGAAGATACTCCAGAGAATATGGAAGAGTTGGATACGGAAGCGGAGATGGATGAATTAGTTCATGCAATCAGGATCGGTCGAGACAAGGGCATCATTGGTGTGCCACTTGCGCAGCCGTGCGATGCGGGAACTTGGTTTGTGCAGCGACGGGAGAGAGCGAGATGCTGTCGTGATCTGCTTGTTAATGCTCTTGGTGGTGGTGGAATGGCAGCGGGTATAAGTAGCATGGGCATTATCAGTAGAAGTGGAAGTATAGGACGGAATGGGTAGCTCTTGTTTGGCAAGATCATGATGCATAAATAATGAGTGCCAGCTGAACTCGCAACCACTTTCGTTCATGCTCAGATTCTGGCTGCTCTTGTTTGCGGTGCTGACGACAGCCAACGCTCTGCATTTTTATCTTGATGCAGGACAAAAGAGATGCTTTATAGAGGAGCTCCCTGCGAATACCGTTGTTGAAGGTATGGGACCTACTACAGTGGTGACATCCCACTCAATGAGCGTTTAGGCCATTACCGCGGCCTCGAATGGTCGCAAGCGGAAAAGGTTTACCAAGAAAACCCTGAACTAGGCATTGATGTTGAAGTCGAGGTTAGTCTATTACAATTGATTCCAGGAAGGTCCTATCCACTAGCAAACCTAGGAAGCAGCCACTGGAGACATCGTCGTAAAGACCGTAGGGCCATTTGACGGGAGGTTCACCTTTACTTCTCATGAAGCTGGTGATCACAGCATCTGTCTCTCGACAAACTACACATCATGGTTCAGTCACACGCATATTCGCCTTTACCTTGACATTGTGGTTGGTTCGACGAAGCCGGACGTGGAACAAGATCGTTCCCATGTTTCTGAACTTGCTGCCAAGGTCAGAGACCTCAATCAAAAGCTCGAAGAGATCAGGAGGGAACAACAATATCAGCGCGAGAGAGAGGCAGATTATCGTAACCTCAGCGAAGCCACCAACGCAAGGGCGGTATGGTATAGTATAGCGCAGATAATCGTTCTCATAGCGACGTGCACTTGGCAGTTAAGGCACCTTAGAGTAAGCTCCGTGTTCTCCTCTGATATCATTGATCATTCAAAAATCACTTTGCAGCACTTTTTCGAAGACCGAAAAGTACGATAGCGCCGTTGATACACATTACTAGCTCCTCTATTCGATATGTCATGTCAATTTATTGTAATCGGATCGTCCTTCCGGTTTGCTCAGTAACGCACGTGAAGGACTTAAGACTAAGAACGGAATTTCAAGAGGATTTTTTTCCCGTAGCGGCCACCAGAAAGTTGTGTAAAGATGGAGTTCACCTTATTGGTAGTTTGTTCACATGATTCACGTGTCGAAATCGTTACAATTTCATGCGCGGGAGCAGCAAGCTAAGATGAATTAGATTTGGCTGTGCTATGAGAGAAGCATGTCTACCTTTTTTCCCGAGATGAGTTGCGCCATCTTGTGCATCATAGTTTCTTTCTCGTCTCGGGGTCTATCCCTGTACCAGCGACTTTGCCAAAATCCATGCGCCGTGATATTTCTGAAAATAAAGAGGGAGGATGACAAGGAGAGGGGTTGTTTAGACATGGCACCGTAAGATACGAGGTGACTGTCTTCTCCCAACAGGCGGGCCATCACCGCAGTTTCCCTGCCACCTTTCGAAAATTTAAAAAGCGATAGTCAACTGCTGGACAATCTGCTTACCCACACAATTCAGTCCCAAACGAATCTACAGTTGAAGCAGAGTTCGCATGTCCATTTACATAGTTTGTATAGAGGACGTACATTTCCAGTAGTCATGGCACGTATACACTCAACCTTTGATTTGTCGCTGAGGTCGTCGTAAGTCATGACATCGGAAGCTCCAAGCTCCAACAAGTATTCTCTGAGAGCCCCGAAATCATCTCTGCGGATACTTCATAAGGAGTCGCTGGCGATCCAAAAAGTTAGACAAACCTGTTCCGCACAAAATTCAGTGTCTTAATACCCTCGGAAGCTGCAATCTGAATGACAGCTTGGCCGACCTAGAATACCGATTCAATTATGTTTTTGGCATTCTCTTTGAAGAGGTCCACACCGCGCTATTTGCTCCGTTCTGCACCAGCCAATCTCCAGGCCGAAGAGAGACAAATTCATGGAGCATATTGTAAGCTGTCGGAGGGTTCACCTTTGACCACGAAGCATCAATACACTATTTGCGAAGGTAGTCCTCATGAGCGCACTGTTATTGTTGCCGCTTCAGCCTCGGTCAAACCTTGCTTCTTCGGAATCTTCAGCACGTCTTCCATTTGAACGTTCCTTTCAGAGCACCATGTCCCTGCTTGTTGCCGCGTCATCACCACCCAATCGCCTTCGTGCAGTCCTGCCACGCCGTCACCTGTCTTGACTA
Source organism: Amanita muscaria Koide BX008 (assembly GCA_000827485.1). Classification (NCBI taxonomy): domain Eukaryota; kingdom Fungi; phylum Basidiomycota; class Agaricomycetes; order Agaricales; family Amanitaceae; genus Amanita; species Amanita muscaria. The sequence goes on from KN818226.1 coordinate 960,582, forward strand.
CTTCAGCCAAACCTTCATTGCCACCGACGAAGATCGGTTTCTCCTGTGTCGAAGACAGGTTGGTAACGGACTCGGCTTTTACCGGATAGATGCCTTCTACCACATTAACGTCGGCAGGATTTATAGGGCTGAGTAAAAATCTGACGTTCACTGTATGAGGCTCTGGTGGTGGCAAAGTTGGATAATCAACAACACGGAGAACATCGGCAGGGTCTCCATTTCGAGCGTATACTATTGCACGGTTTGTCGAGGTAGTAACAGTTGAAAAGGGTTTAAAGTAATGGAGAGCGGCAGAGAAGCGAACAGACTTGAACATGAAGGATAACAAACAGTGCTATGTAATAATCGTATCCACGTCTAACTTGTATACAATGTTCACACCTTCAGAAACATCGATGACCAATATCGGTTTGCGATCTTGGCTGTCGTTCTTGTTGTCAATCTTGCATTTTTCAATTGCCTTGTCAATTGCTTCCAAGACAAACCTTTTCCACTTGACATCGTGAACAATTATCAGGCCACGTTCCACGCCTTCCATCCTCTGCATCTCATGTCTGCATTGGCGAGCCGTCGTACCCCATCCACAGCCCACCAACAATGATTCCAAGGAGTGCACACAATTTCCAGGAGAGACATGTTGTTTCCACGCCAACTTGTATTCGTTTTCACCTTTCGAAAACCATACAAGGGCAGTCTCTAACAAAGAAGGTGGAAAGCCTTTGGGATTGGAGCCCGCCACAAGATCGTGAAGTTTTGCTGAGAATTCTTCGAGGGCTCCTCCAGGCCGGGTAAAAGGTGAGAATCTCCTTTTTTTCGAAGGGGTTAATGTCTGCCGTAAAGTGGATTGGTCTGATCTACGGTCCCGCATCGCAAACTTGTCCTGCCAGGCAGCGACCGATGCTTTGCGCTTGGCTCGCGATCGCACACCGGGAGACATTTCCTTTCCCCAGAGATTGTTGCACCAATCGTCCACGTCCTTGAAGGTCCTGTCCTGTCCTGTACAACGGTAGGCGATGTCCTGCAATTGCTGAAAACCAATACCGTCTCTCCAACTTCTCTCTCCTTTGTCGTAGACTTTCGTAATTCTGGGAAACCTTAATTCGTAGAACTAGGAAGCTTAGTGCGAATAATTGATATTATGATACAACATACTTCACCACCTGAGGGTTTGGAGAACCCAGCACCAAAAAGTTCTGCTAGAAGGGGCTGCTTGAGGATGATAGCGGGGGAATCTGATATAGCTGGACAGAGTGTGATTGCGTAGTCAACAGAATCCGGTGATTTCTTTGAAGGTTAATCGCTAGGCCTGGTATGTGAAAGGCACCCACCTACCTTGAACTGATCGTATCCAAGAGGGTCCAAATTCCTAATACTGAAATTTAATTCTTCAACTTGTTCCCGGGTCATTCCGTACGAAACGGCGATTGAAAGATAAAAATGCGGCTTTGTACTTGTCTGTTATCAAGTTAGTGCAATTTATTAGAGAGAGCCTAGGATCCTTACATCCGCTTCCATTTCCTTTGCATTCGTCAAGGCACCAAGGAAAAAGGTTGTAAAGACGGTTGGCGGTACTGATCAACAATGAATCATACGTTCAGCACACGAAGGAAAACAGCCCACCGCGCAACTCTCGGGCTCTTTCCTTATCCCATGCGGCACCTAGAAGCACGAGATCTATGGCATCTCCGTAGTCTGGGATGTAATCTTTCTTCAACTTTACCCAAGGAAGATTGTGATCGTTGTAGAATGATTCTTCTGCCTTCAAAACGATGCCTTCCTCAAAGTTGGTGATCGACTGTGCAAAAACCGCCTGTAACTTTTGTTCCGAACGTTCACTATCCAAATCAATGGGTGTTCGCTCGGCGAGGTAAATCTGGCCCGTGGAAGTTTGAATAAGTGATTCCAAAATTTTTCTACGCTCGCAGTAAGGCAGGTGGATCAAGGACCGTGAATCAAGAACCATCACGTCAAAGAACACGAGACCTAGATGTCCTAGTGCTTCATTTGGAGCAGCAGACGTTCTTGAGTTGTGAGTTGGATATTGTATGTATTGGGGAAAAAAGGACACCAACCCCATCGTCCCCTTCTCAAGTAGCCTACGAATTTTCCAGAACTCTATCGCACTTGAATGATTAAATCTTTCTGATTCATAGAAATGCGACGCACCGTCGATCCTATTGCCCTGACATGCAACCATCTCCGCGTCAAGAATGACATTTTGCTTTACCTTCCTGGTCCCCGTCGAATGTAAGCCTATCGCATGCCGTATAGTGTCATGAATGACTTTTCTGTCTTGAGTTGAGTCACGCTTGCTTTTGCTGAAGATAGTGACATTCTCTTCAACGTCCGATAATATTTCAACGTGAATTTGAGCTCTTTCGCCATCGTACTTAGTTTCGGCCCACACTCGGTTGGATCGCCTCAAGTAAGAAAGGGCATCTAAGCATCCTCTCCCTTTCCTCGACTTCGGAATCTGAGAGAAACCGAGAATTACATTTCCTGACGAAACAATGAAATGTTTAAAGCACCTCAATGAAGGCACCGATGCGTGGCCTTCCCTGTCCTGCATCCACTCCTTCTTCGTAAAATTCGTTCAAGTCACCAATCGTAGAAGTCAAGCGGTATGATTTCAATAGGCAGTTACTGGGATCCCAAACTCGCATGGCATCTTCTATTCGAAGAGGTTTATGGGATGAGGCGTTATAATTTCTTAGAGCTGATGTTGCATGCCGTGTTGGGAGAGGGTATATGAGCGGTCGAAGATCCTTGAGGATTATTTGAGTTACGAAAGACGCGTCTGCGGGGGTTAGAGCGCTATACAAATGGCGCAAAATAATAGGGCGAGAGCGAGGTGAGGGGTATCTGAGTCGGAGAGATGCATGGGAGTATTCGCAGGTTGACGCTAGTTCATCAAGGAGGTCATCTATGTCAGTGATGCTCAACATCTTGTTACCCTGTACCTTGAAGGACTCGTAATCAGTAGTTGTAGGGGAATCAACATTTATCACTGTACCTCGCTTGAGCGCACAGCAAGGATTTTTTGCACTTCCTGACCAAGACAACCAGATCCTTGAGCAGAATTCCAGCATTGTAACTTCTCATCTTTTATGCCGATTAATTGAGTCAACGCCGATCCGAGAAGTTTCTCTTGCATGCCATATTTCCGTCTTACATCCTCCTCTGGAAATAGCAGTCGTAAGATATTGTGCATCGTTCCATTTGGATATGGTGTAAAATGCCGTCTAAGCTCCTTGACCCAACGGACAAATATTCGCAACGCTGGATAGCCCCACTCGGAATCATTTAAGCATGCTGTTTTGTGTTTTGTGCCACCATGTGGGGCAAGTGACAGCTCGGTTAATAATGAGGTGAAACTGAGTAAGTTAGCAAGCATTTTGCATGGGAGGCCTGGCGGACTAACAATGAGAATGGTATGGCTTTCACAGTTATGTCCTGATGGGAGTCATTGACCAACATCGCCACTAGAACTATTGTAAAATTACACAACTGAACTACATTGATCATGACAAGAAACTAAACTCCGTGACAGGGTATTTCCTGAATCCACCTACAATAAAAAGGTTGAAAAGAGAAACGAAATGGTTGTGAAACGAAAATAGCAGATAAGACAACAAGCCGAAATTAGGTCGTAGGTTATCGTTAAAGTAGCGCGAAAGCAGAAACGTGGTAAACATGGCTGAACCGTCCTTTGGGCTGGCCAGTTACGGAATAGTTGGTAGATGAGGTGTACCAGCCAGACAAGAAACTACGAATATTCTTTCTCTAGCATTGTCGGCTGTTCTGGAGGATAATTGTCAGAATCTATGCAGTTGAGGTCAACTGAATCGCCAGTGACAGCGATTCCCCCGTCAAGAGCTCGAAAATCGTTTCCTGGAGTACCAGGCCTTGATGAGGCTACTCCTGACGATGTTGCAGTGACTGTTGAAACCAGGTGCTGATTGTGGGGATAGTAGGAACGACGTTGCATCTTCTTGAAATCGTATGAAGTAAATCTAGGCATTTTCAACACCTTTGCAACGTTCTAATATTGGCATGGGAGTTTACTGACTGTTCTTCCATCTGTCTCATCTCCGCCGACAGATTGTCTTGATTCGCTTTCCGTGCCCGAGCCTTCAAAGGATTGTCTTCCAATAGCAACTCCTCAAGTTCATGTGATGCATCAAAGTTGGCTTTTTTGCCCTGCAAAAAAACCCGAGTGAAGAGCTCCAGGACAGCAGTTGATTAGGGCCTTACGTCAGGTACAAAGGGAGACACCTGTTCCTTGTTCTCCAAGCTATCCCAGTCAATAGGTTTAAACCACGGATGCCTCTTGAACTCCTGAAAACCATCTGATTTACAACAGAGTCGCCTGGACGTATCACGTTCCAATAGCTTGTACAGTCAGTCTCATAGATTGAAAGTCTAATATACGACGTACTCCTTTTAGAACTTGGATTCCGGCTCTGCTACACTTTTTGTCCGCATCTTCAGGCCACTTCAGAGGATCTTTCGTGATGCTATATGTTAGGTCACTATTTGATCTACCCCTAAAGGGCCGGCGTCCAAATATAAGCTCGTAAGCGCAAACTCCGAGTGACCACCAATCAATATAATATGTGTAACCGCGTTTGTTCAAAATTCTAAGAGAATGAAGGTGTAAGAGAGGGATAATATGCCACAAGCGTTACATACTCTGGTGCCATATAGGCCATGGATCCAGCTACGCCGGTCAATCGCCTTTCACCGAAATGCACTGCAATATTGAAATCTGTTAGATGAGCGTTACCTCGCTCGTCGAGGAGAATGTTGTCCGGCTTGAGGTCACTGGATTGGAGTAAATATGTAGGTATCATCACCAACTTCTTTGTTGAAACAAACCATTACCGATGCATAATATTATTTTCATGGAGGTAATCAAGACCGGATGAGATCTGCGCAACGTAAAAACGAACAGCATCTTCAGACATTGACCCCAGGCGCTCAAGATGGACTGAGCGTCTCAGAATAAGCTCGGATTCGCATTAGACCAAGGGTACATACAACGGAGGTCACCACCCAGCATGAGATCCAAAACGAAAAAACAGTTCTCGTCGTCTTGAAACGCATATCGAAGATTGACGATGAATGGATGGTCAATCTGGACACACGAAAGAGGTTAATGGTTGAAAGAAACACATTGAGCAGGAAGAGTAAGTACCTCCTCAAGCAAACGACGTTCTTGGATTACATTGGATACTGCTCTCATTTTCACGCACTTCGTTTTGTTGATGTACTTGAGAGCGTATAGTTCGCGGCTTTGTTTGTGTTGAACAACTCTAACCTGAAAAATGTGAATATGGGCTAACGCTGCAACGAGAGAGGCTGAACGTACCTTGCCAAAAGCACCTTTTCCTACGCAACGTAAAAGAACGAAATGAAAAAGATTGATATCGCCATCAAAGTCGACGGGCTGTGGTCTGCAACATAGGGCCCCCATGTGCGGTCGTGGCAGGTCGTGTGGGGAAAAAAGAGCGGATTCAAGTTCAAGTATTTGGGTGGAAGACCACTGACAAGCTGAATAGCTAAAGTGGAAGTCAGCTGTGACAGTTCTCCTTGTGACTTATTCCCCTAAATGGAAGTTGTTTTAATTTCTGAGTAAGTACGTAACTAAGGAAATGCCAAGCAGGCCGAATGGCGTAGAAAACAGAACCAAATATGCTCATCCGAATTACACGGAAGCCATTTAGGACTCGCTTTATCCAGACAACGCCAAAAAACTTTTCAACAATCAAAAAGATGGCGACTACGAGTTCCCTCCCACCTCTGCCAACAGTTCCTGACACCGACCCTTCTCGATGCGTCTTTGACTCATTCCGGATCGCCGTTGCGAAGCGAGTGTCGGATGCGCTACCTCCACTGACACTCGAACAAGCTTACACTGGTGTTGACTATGGGAAAAAGGGTGTTGATTTTACGGTGGCATTGCCTCGATTCAGACTGCCCGAAAAAGTAGATGATCTCGCTCAGAAAGTCGTCAGCCAAGTAAGTGTCCATTATAACTCAATTTCCCAACTTCTCTGTGTTTTGCGTCCTGATGTCGACTAAAGCGCCTTTTGTCAACAGTTCCAGCCCGATGATTGGGTGTCGTCCGTAACTCATGATAAAGCCTTTCTCCATTTCCAAGTGAATACCCCTACTATGACTCGAGAAGTCCTTACACAAATACACAATCAAACCCATGCATCAGCGTCGGGGGAACCGGAGTATGGAACAAACGAATCAGGCAAAGGCAAACGGATTGTTATCGAGTACTCATCGCCCAATATCGCCAAATCATTCCATGTCGGGCATCTTCGAAGTACTATCATTGGTGCTTTCCTGTGCAACCTATACAAAGCATGTGGATGGGAAGTCGTTTCTATGAATTATCTCGGTGACTGGGGAACTCAGGTACATCTCCATCATCTACACGAATCACATGGTACAAACTGACGTGACTAGTTCGGCTTGATTGCTGTCGGTTTTGAGAAGTACGGCTCACAGGAAGAGTTGGAAAAGGACGCTATCAAGCATCTATTCGATGTCTACGTCAAAGTCAACCGTGACGCGGAGAATGACCCCGATGTAAAATTAGAAGCCGCCATGTGGTTCAAGAGGATGGAGGATGGAGATGAATCTGCGCTCAAGAACTGGCGTGTTTGGCGAGAGCTGAGCGTACGCAAGTACGCAGAGGAATATGAAAGGTTGAACATTAAGTTTGACGTTTACACGGGCGAAAGTCAGGTGGGCCAGGAGTCTATGAAGAAATCTATTCAGCGATTAGATGAGATGGGTCTTATCAGTAATGTTGACGGTGCCAAGATCGTGGATCTAGAAAAATGGAAATTGGGCAAGGCCGTCATTCGAAAGAAAGGTCAGATCCAAGATAATACGACATCAATTCTTCTCTCACCATACGTTCTAGATGGAACGTCAATTTACCTCACTCGTGATATCGGAGCCGCCATCGAGCGGTATGAAAAATACAAGTTTGACAAGATGATATACGTTGTATCATCCCAACAAGATCTCCACCTCGGACAGTTCTTTAAAATCCTCGAACTGATGGGCTTCCCCTGGGCAAGCTCGTTGCTTCACATTAACTATGGCCTCGTCCACGGCATGAGCACGCGGAAAGGCACTGTTGTCTTCCTTGATCAGATCATTAAAGAAGCAGGCCAGGTCATGCACGACCAGATGCAGAAGAATGAAGAAAAGTACAAGGCTGTTGGAGATCCTGAAATGACTAGCCGGGAAATAGGCATCACAGGCGTCAAGATCCAAGATATGGCTGCTAAACGGTTCGTACTTACAGCTTATTCCGCTTATACACTTGCTCATCTTGGTACAGAATCAACAACTATACCTTTGAGTGGAATCGCATGAAATCTTTTGAAGGCGATACCGGCCCATACCTCCAATATGCCCATGTGCGACTGGCCTCTATCGGCCGTAAAAACCCACACCTTCTCCCGCTACCCGCCCCATCAGATATCGACGTCAGCACGCTTGCAGAGTCAGTGCAAGCTCGGGAGATTGTTTTCTTACTTGGAACATATCCCGACGTCGTCAAGACGGCACTGCGGACGCACGAGCCAAGCGGTATCGTAACATTCTCGTTCAGGCTGAGTCATGCTATTTCCAGTGCCTGGGAGACTGTCGTAGTCAAGGGAGAGGAGGATATTGCAAAGGCTAGAGCAAGGATGTGGATGTATGATATTGCCAGGGAAGTTTTGGGTGCTGCGATGAGGCTGCTGAGTATTCGACCTCTAGAACGAATGTGAATAGAAACAATAGAATTGGCCGGCCCTCTGGGTGTTCACCTCTGCAAATAGTGGTTTGCTGGCCTGGCTCGGCCCAAAAGCTGCAGCTTAGGCCTGGCTTTTGAGGGCTTAGGCTTGTTGAAATTTGAGCCTGAGCTGACAGTGAAGGCCTTGGCCAGCTTACACCTGATGCCCTCCTTATATATAAATGCTTGTAGTATCAGTACCATGGTTGATATATAAATGCTGCAATTATTGTTGTTTGCAAATGACTTTGCGGTCAATTTGGCTGGGGCCACCACCCAAAATGACCGCAAAGTCATTTGCAAACAACAGTAATAGGCCACCCTTATACATAAAAGCCTTGTTAAATTGTTATAACAGTATGGTACCTAACCTTGCCCAAAATGGCTGCTACAGCGTGCCTTGCATCCTGGGCACATAATCATAAATGGATAGTATTTGTTGCTGTTGCAGCGTACCAGCATAGAACCATATATGGTCAGGTTTTTGTCATCATCAATATGGATTTGCGAGCACTTTACACTTTCCCCCCAATTTCTCGTAAATTTACAAGGAATTACAAGGAATTTACAAGGAATGATTTTCATTCCTGGTCATTCCTGGTGAGAGTGATTTGGCAGAGAATCCCAGCCAAATTGGAGCAGGAATGGACCAGGACACCACAAGGACGTTACCAGGAATTCCTGGAGATTTTACCAGGAGTTACCAGGAATCCTGGTACCAGGACTGAACAAGGTATGACCAGGAATCCTGGTCAGTCCCTGTTTGTCCCTGTTTGTAATAGTCTGGCAATATTTGTTGTCTGACAATTTATTTTGCACATATCTCAGGGTATAGAGGACGAGGGAAGTGCCGCCTGTGTCGGCAGTTACCTTGCTTGCCTCTGAGTTGATTACGTGGGATAACTTTCTCCATTTTTTATTTCTCAGACACAAGTACACAATGTTACTGATAGCATTACTTTTCTTTCGTCACATCCAAAAAACCACTTTTAGACGTTACTTCCTTTTTATTCTGTGCATTCCCTCTTTTTCCTGCAGCTGCTTTCCCCTCTCCCCATTTTCACAAAGGTTCCAAACATTTGCGGAGTGTTGTCCGGTGTATCGGGATCTGTTTCATGATACTTTCTCTTTTTCGGGGTGATCGGTTTCATGTCCGCAGGGGGGGCCAGAACCCTGATAGAGCTGATGTCTGCTATGTACGTATCACATGCTGCTTGACCAGTTCTTTCCTTGATAAACCAGTGTGTGATCGTAAAGCGCATAAGTGCCAGGGCTCCTTGGAGGTGTTTTCTATATTCTCGTGGTTTAATTCATCGACTTTGTTCATTGTAAGCATTGAGATAATTGACTCGATGCATGTTCCTCATGCTTCTTAGTTCTTCTTCTGTCTCCGGAAAGTCAACTGGCCATCCTTCAATTGTATATTCGACTGGTACACCTTTCCGTTTCGTTAGCAGTGTTCTAGTCCCTCATATTTGCTCCTTATCTCACTTTCGTTCTCAGGCGTTCCGGAGTCCTCCTTTTTTGGCTCTTCCATGTTGTTGACCTCCTGCCATTGTCCCTGGTTTGTCAGTGTGCTGGGATGTGACGGTTTTGTCAACGCACCTCAAAGAGAACATGCCGAAATTTGATTTTTCCTCCCGGCACTAGGATACCTTTCCGGTCCTTGGTAACGGCATTCTCCATGAGTTTTTTAATGGATTCAGATGCGCGTTTGAAATTGCCAGTGAAGACATCATGTTTTGGTGTCACTCCCACACAAGTGGGTTTGACCTTGGCTAAGGTAGGAACCATCGGTGAAGGACCTTTGTACATGCCACACGATGTTAGCCAAAAGTCATCTTCTGATATTTGCACAACCGTCGTCAATATCACTGGTTCTGGAAGTGTTTCACTTGCATCTTGAGAATCAGAGTTGGGCTTGTCAGCGTTATTCCTTGAGGCGTCCTCTGCAGAGACGACATAGTCTGCTTTTCCAAGTTGTTCCCATTTCAGTTTTGGTTGATTTTCTAGTTCTCCCGCCCCGATATACATTCCTCCTTCGAGGAGTGCCTGTCGAGTGTTCTCCATTTTTTCCGTCATATATCCCTCTGTCGCTTTCTTGCCATCCGCAGTTTCCTTCATTGCGTTCGACATCTTGATCTGTCAGGTATGTCAGTTGTGATTGTGAGCATTCATGAAGACCTCACTTTCACTTTCATACAGTTCGAGTTGCTTCGTGCCAGTTTGACAATTACAAAGGTTTCCACAATGTCCTGTCCTTAAATAAGTGCTGCACTCACACCTCATTTGTGCCCTGTTTCAGTCTTTATTCCGTTCGCTGAGTCACCACTCTGGTTTGATCGCCTGATGTCTTTGTTACTCCTTGTTCGATGCTGCGGGTATGTGCTGATGTTATCTTTTTACTCCACAATCATGAAGCAAGCTTACTGGTGGTCAATTTCTTCTTTCGCAGAACCTGTATTGGAGTTACTCATCAGAGCAGGAGAGGCATATTTGGCCATTTGCCTTTGTCACTGTGCCTCCATCTCTCCTTGTAGGTCTGTCCCTTGTCAAAGTTGTTTTTGCTTGTCTTATTCCTTTTAAATGATCGCTTCCTCGGGTCGCGGATACACAAGCCTGTGATTCTATCTGGTCAGAGGCATAGTCTATTCTTGTGTCGTAAGTCAGTTATGATGTGTTTTACTTTTCATTGTGTATTCTTTGTCTCCACTGATCTGACATCCTCCACCTCACTGGAGCCTGCTGGATACCGATTTGGGGCTCTATTAGCCTCAGACTTCCTTGTGTCGTTCTCTTTTGGCTCTCCAATATGTCGTTGGCCACTACTGAACATTTGTCCGTTTTGACTGTTGCAGAGATTTTGCAAGTTCTTCAGGGTGTGTTGGTTGTACCCTACGCCTTCCGATGTCACTGCGCTTCGTTGCTCGAATTTCTGTCTGTGAATGCTTCTCCTTTCGTCCAGGCTTCTTTAACTGAAGTGTAACGGCGCTGGTCAACTCAGGAATCGGGCAGTGGCGCGATATGACTAAGGAGCGATACAATCGACAGGTGTTGGGGTTGGACGATAGTCCAAGGTCAACAGGTGTCTGAGTGTTGGGTGACTGGATCGAAGTCTAAGGGACCAACGAGGCAGGCAGGCAACTGAGAGTAAGGCGTTGGGTAAAGCTTGGGATTGCAAAAGATGGGGAATGCTCCTACAATACAGTGATCCTTATATACCAACTAGCGAGGCTATGCTACTGAGTCAATGTAAGTAATGCGCAGCATTGCGCAGCTATGGAGTCACTTGTAGTAGTGCGCAGCCTATACATTGAGTCACTACCAGTAATGCGCAGCTTGTGAGTCATTAGACGTAACATGACTAGTTTTAAGCGGTGCTGGGTCTGGACTGCTCTAGAGCGATCTCTCTGCCTAAGAAGTAACTAAGGATAAGGAATGAAGAATACCACGCAGTAAGTAAGGCGGCTTTCCATCCAACTAACAATAGCACGAGCGTACAAGGTCCCCAAAAGATAAGATCACCTATTCTACAAGTAAAAGTAAAAGTAAAAGACTTTGATCATAACACTATCTCCCTTCTAAGCGTTATTGTCCTCAATAACGGATCCATCAGTGGTGTGGGTGCTGACGAGGTCAGGGAGGGATTCATCGTCGTCGGACTCGCTGGAATAGAATTGATTCCAGAATTCTGGGCTGATAAGGAGGTGTGGGAGCTATCATGGGTTTTGATAAACTCCTCATTATACGCCTTGATGGTCGTCAAGGCTTGGATTGCCAGATCGATCCAGCGATTCTCAGCGGTGACCAAGTCAGCCACTTTCTTGAGGGTCTGTCTCTCCTCAGCGGTGGGGGCGGTGGGGACTTCGGTCTCAGCCCAAGCGCGGATGTTGACCACGAAGGAGAAGTAGTCGGCGACAGCGTGAGCGACGTCGTGGAGGCGAGAGGAACCGGAAAGGGAGAGGGAGGAGGTAAGGGGAGCGATGGGGGAGTCAGAGGACATGGCGAGGTAAAAAGATGAGAAGGTTTTGGAGATAAAGTAAAAGTGGGGTTTCTTAGCGGTAGCCAGAATGAAGAATCTGGGTTTGACCAAGGGGTTAATATACCTTCAAAGGGTGCTTCTTTCTGAATTCGGAAACTAGCTGCGGTGCATGTACATCACGCTTCGCTTCCCAAGAGTTCTCTTCTGAGCCGTAACCTTTCCACTTGACTAGGAATTCGATCTGATGACTCCTTCCCTTTTTGCGCTTCCTTGAGTCTAGAATTGACTCAACCTCATAGCGTAATTCATTTCCGATGACTTCTGGAGGCTGCGGAGGCTTCTTTTTCTGATTGGAAAACAGGGGCTTCTGATATGGAGTCAATAGTGACTCATGGAACACTGGATGTATTAATTTCCAAGTGTCAGGTAGCTCCAGCCGATATGAAGTTTCTCCCACTGCTGTCAGAATTTTGAATGGTCCGTGACGTTTGGCTGACAGCTTCTTAGATGGCCGTGTGTCTCGGATATTAGTTGCTTCTAACCATACTTTTTGTCCCTCTTTGTATGGTCTGGCCGGTTTGTGGCATAGATTGTAATTCTGCGTCATTCATTCTTGACTCTTTCTGAGCGCTTCTGAGGCATGTTCTCGCACTTTCTGTAAATTCTCCATATGGTTCATTACTGATACATTCCCATCTTGTGGGATCGTTACTTCTCCTTTCCATGGATGTCTTCCATAATTTAGATAAAACGGGGATTGGCATGTAGCTGAATGTTCCTTATCATTGTATTGGAATTCTGCCATTGCGATCCATTCAGCCCAATCTTCTTGGAGATATCCTATATAGTGTCTTAGGAATGTTTCTGTTTCCTGATGTGAACGTTCTACTTGACCATCAGTTTGGGGATGGTAAGCTGTTGATAGATTTCGTTTGATTCCCAAGGATTCGCAAAGATCTTTCATTAATTGTGAGGCGAATTGGGGTCCTCTATCACTTGTTATCTTCTTTGGGATACCATGTAGTTTCCAAATCTGATCTCGATAGATCTCGGCTACTTGGGCCGATGATAGTTCAGTGGTGGTCGGAATTAATTGAATCATCTTTGAGAATCGATCTATTATTGTCAGAACCGCATTGAATCCTTTTGATTCAGGTAACGGTCCAATTAGATCCACTGAGATGCTCTCCCATGGGTCTTTGGGAATTTCATGCGGTTTCAGTTCCGTTGCTTTCAGTTGTCGGGAAACTTTGTTCCGCTGACAATTGTCACATCCTTTGACATACTTTTTGATGTCTGATGTCATTGATGGCCACCAATATCTCCTTTTGACCAATTCTTCAGTCTTGGCTATTCCTGGATGTCCTGCAATAGGCGCATCATGATTGTCTTGTAAGATCGTTTCCCTTAACTTTGGGTCTGGTGGGACATACACCTTTCCTTGGTGAGATAAAATTCCGTCCAGTTCTTTGAATAATTGTGGTTGCTCTTTCATTCTCTTTGTTACCTCTGTCTCTCTCCTCTTACAACTCCTAATCCATTCTTCCAATTTCGAGTGAACTCCAACCGATTGTTGTTTAGCGGAGTAATTTGTGTTTTCACCCCCTTCTGAGAAATGTTCTTCCATGAACATTCTTACTGCTGGCGTCACTTTCTTGGTGAATCGCTTTTCTCCCAGCATCGTTAATTCTTCTTGTTGTGGTAATGTTTCTTTGTACCATGGTAATCGTGATAATATATCTGCTCTGGAGTTCGACTTTCCAGGGATATGTTTCAATTCGAAATCATAATCTTGCACTTTCAGGTACCATCTGGCTTGTCTTCCATTTAACCGTTGGGGTTTCCTAAAGTACGATAGATTTTTGTGATCTGTCCAGATCTCAAATTTCTCTGCCGCATCCAGTAGGTATGGTCGCCATTCCTCCAATGCATAAATGATGGCTAATAGCTCCTTATCATATATGTCATAATTTAATTCCGCTGGAGACATTGTTCGCAAGATGAATGCGATGGTTCTCCATTTGCCGTCTTGTAATTGTAATAAGGTTCCTCCTAAAGCGAACCCTGATGCATCGACTTCCACTCGGTACTTTCCTTCGGCTCTTGGTAATGCAATTACTTCTTCTGACGTTACTAATTCTTTTAATTTGTCAAACGCCTGTTGTTGGTCAGATTCCCAGATAAATGGTTCGTTTCCCATTAGTTTGGTCAAAGGTCTCGCGATTTTTGAGTATCCTTTGATATATCTCCTGTAGAAGTTGCAAAATCCATTGAACTTCTGAATATCCTTCTTATTCTTCGGCTCTCTCCAATCCTGAATGACTTTTACTTTTGTCGGCTCCATTCATACCTTTCCATGACCAATAATATGTCCTAAGAGTGGTACCTCATCAACTTCCCAATAACATTTCGACTCTTTGATGTATAATTGGTGTTTCTCAAGGATTTTTAATCCTTCAATCGTGTTCTTTCGTAATTCTTCTTTGTCTTTTCCAATGAACACAATATCGTCCATGTAAACCACACATTTCTGATCTCGGATCATATCTTGGAATATGGTGAACATCATCCTCATAAACATTCCTGGAGAGTTGCATAGTCCGAAGTACATAACTGTTGGCTCAAACAATCCTCGTGGTGTGAGGAAAGCTGCCTTGTGTTCGTCACCTTCTTTAATCCGTACATTGTTGTAGCCCCAAATAATATCCATTTTGGTAAACCACTTGCCGTTTGTGAGCACGTCGATCAGGTCATCAACCCGTGGGAGCAGTGTCTTATCTTTGATCGTATAGAGGTTAATCTTCCAGTAATCTTGTACTAGCCGTCTCGATGTTTTATCTTTCTTGAAGATAAAGAAACATGGCGAAGCATAAGGGGATTTCGATGGGCGTATCTTCCCTGCTTTCAGCTCTTCATCTAAGAATTCGTCCAATACTTTTCTTTCTTCAGGAGAGAATCGAAATGGTCTATCCACTGAAATCTCTTTCGGTGCGTCTGGTGTTAAATTGATCTCATGATCCCATTCCCTCTTCATAGGTAATTTGTCGAAGTTCTTCTTTTCGAACAAATGCGCAAACTTCTTGACATATTCGGGCATACTTCCTTTTGTCACTCCTTCTTCATCTTTCACCGGTTGTACTTCTTGCGTCTTCTTGACCACTATTTGTTCATTCTTGTCAAGCCCGTGATCTCGGGCTTGGGGACAACGGGGTGACTAGGGTGCGCGGGGTGAAAGCCGTGTCCGTAAGCAGGGACGGGATTACTACCGTGGCTTCAGTGACTCAGTGGAGCACTGCGCCGCTCGTTACACGTGGTAGAGATTTCGGGGTTCGGGAAGTGGGAAGCGGAGAGTGAGGCAGAGTAGGACTTAGG
>KN818227.1:61075-109430 GCA_000827485.1 Amanita muscaria Koide BX008
TGAATGTGAAGAGAATTACATCTGATAAAGGTGACTGGCCACTGGGCATTAGAGTGAGTACTCGCACCTCCTTGCGTTATGCCAAACGGTTCATGTTCCAAAAGTTCCGGTGCCAAACCGCATTGACATGGAGAGTCCTAGACCAGAATTACGTTCATCTAGAGATCGATCTACAAGGGCATTCACTTATCATTCCCTTCAATCTTTCCGAGAGGTCCGAGAAATGGCGACAAGTGTTACCCTTAGATTTCAACACCGTAATCGAACTTGTAAGTCCGCAAAGTATCTCAATAGACGCTTTTCACATTGTTTGCAGGTGCTTGATGTAGCCAGGGCCATCCAATATCTTCATTCAACGGGCATCACACCTGACAGTCTCCTCGATTTCGTATGTATATCAAATTTCTAGAGCGTACTCGCTATACCCTGACTGTATCTTTATCAGGGAGTTGTGTATCTCGATTTAAGCCTCCGCCCAAGAATTAGAATTGCTACTGAATATTTAACCTTAAATCCTTTCATAGGATCTGAAAGCCAACGTTCCTTATATGAAGATAGCATATTCGCCTTTGGGTGCTTATTTTACGCGGTACGATTGCATCCTGCGTTGTCATTTTCCATTAAGCACTGAGCATCCGTAGGCGTATTTCAATATGACGATCGACATGCATACATCGGTGGAAGCAAGAAGGGGTATCATCGTAAGGCGTCCATCCAAGCCGGAAATTCCTGAGTATGTGTGGCAGCTCATCCAGCGCTGTTGTGCCAAAGATCCAAAGAACCGACCAACTATTGACGAAGTTGTTAAGGAGATGGAAACTTGGGGAAATCAGTCGATATGACAATTCTTCTACGGCTTTATGCTCTGAAAGAATGTGTAGAATTCAATGTTCAGCCTCAGACTTGCCGTCTGGTAGTCCATACTTCAAGCAGGCGCATCTCGACGAGATACCTATACTTCACTATAGAACAATTGGTTTTGATTTGAGATCTGAGAATCCTAAAAACAAAAGCACGTTATAAACAAATGAACATTTTTTTCAAGGGGTCAAGAAGGCGTTAAAGAAGCGTGATAACTTGAGTACATTCAAACTAGGGGAAGAATGTCATGAAAGGACTGGTTAACAATGACCGAAGCCTTGGCCCGTTTATATGATCCAGATAACAAGGATCATGGCCCATGCTGTCGGAGACTGTCCATCGCTTAACTCTTTATCATCGTACCTTGCGAATGAAAGTACTATGCGCCGGGATATGTAAGGTAATGTCAAACTTCCGCTACGCCGGTGTAACGCATGACACGGGCAAGTCCCAGGGGTTCCTGGGATGTCAAATCCGAAGTGCTCGGCGAAGGACGTAGGGGCACAAGGGGACTAATTTGTAGGGGATCCTATGTCAGACGCCCATGTTAGATTCAGGGCAACAGATATGAGAGGTAAGACTCACAGATACTGGCGCGGCTGGCTGCACCGTGAGAGGCTGTGGTATTGTTGACATAGTAAGGAGAAATGGAGAAATGGACAGCGGTTTCTGCGCTGAGACTCTATTCTGGCCGGACAGTCCAGCAAGTTTGCTGGATTTGCGTCCTTTGTAGAAGAACAACAACCCGCAGGCGATAGAAGCAACACCGACAAGACTTCCGATAACCGCACCCGCAATTGCTCCAGGGGAAACGGTGTGGGTACCAGAGGATGCTGCTGCTGCTGCATCAGAGGAAGCAACTGTAGTGAAGATGTTTTCAACCTATGCATCAAAAGAGCGTCCTCGCCCACCTGCAGCGGCCTCCGTGGGATCAAATTCACCATCAATCTAAAATCCATGATTAGACTAATGAATCGAAGAGGCTTTGGAGAGGGAGGCCATACCGATACATTAAGATATGCCCAGTGTGGTACCTTTGTTCCAGACGGAATGGGGCTCGGAAATCTAGAGAACCATATCAATCTGACAACGTTAACATCGGTGTTTCGCCGCCATACATCGTTAGATAGACTGTTGAACAATTTTGGGTATAGTTGTTCCACCTAATAGAGAGTTGATATACAGTTCAGTTGTATGGTAATGATGCGAACCTCATCCAATTTGCGTCCTGACAAGCAGCACAACCAGCAAGCAGCGAATAGTACACAGAACTACACCTGCACGGGTCCGCTTCACCTGCTGGCGGGCCAAAGTAAGCGTAGCTGATATTGGGAAGTTGAGTTATGCTGACATCTTCGGTCCAACTCGTTGAGCATGATACCCAAGGATTAGTTCAGACGACTCACTTATGTTACACGGCGATGCCAACTGTTCAGCAACGCGACACGGACTTAGTCCTAACGAGTTGAATGCCTATGCTGGTAATGGATAATCTTGCCAGATCGTGATTGTGAATGCACGCACCCAGCCGTAGCTCGTATCAGTGCAATTAGCTTCCTGCGCGTTAGCACAGGTAGCATAGGAGAGAAGCGCCGACAGCACCACAGAAAGCGACCAGAAAGTAATCTCCGTCATGGTTGAGCAGCTAGATAGGCATCAGTTGAGTCCCGCTCCGCGAGTCTATTATACGCCCCGTTGGGCGCGTAAGGCAGACTTCGATCCCCACGAGCTAACCTTGTTAGAACATCCGTCTTTCTAACGGAAGCTTATCCGTGCTAAAAATGGTATCGGCATGATAGTTTTCGGAAGAATCTCCTTGCACGGACGCAGACAGTTTAGCTCTTTGATGCATCAGGAGCCAGAGAAGGTCATCCCTGAGCAATGTCGACGAACACCGATACCTAGATGACCTGTTGTCATTGTAAGTTGGAACAAAACATGGATGTTCGTGTGAATAATGAGTGATGCTCAGGGTGGTAGAGATAGCACGTTTAGGTATAGCCATAGAAGAAGCAAAGGCAGTGACGGAGTGGCGTATTGGATGGTCCAGAACGACGAAGGCGTGGGCAGTATATATAGCTTCGGCATCTGATACCGCCACACAAGGTTTTGCAGTAGGCAAACAGTGTGAAGGTGTTCAACCTATCGCTTGACATATGGTGTCCACATTTACGCGCCTGGACGGAGTACAGAAATGCGACGCCTACGATATGTACCGTATAGTCAAAGTTGTCCAATACAGTAATGTCTACGTTGAAAGGCTGTTAGTACGGTGTAGGAATATCGTGCACACGACACTCACCCTAGCCATCTATCATATCCTTAACTGAACTGAGGTCACGAGAATGGTGTTTGTATTATACGATGGAGTTCCATGCCTTATTCCGAAAAGTCCAAGCCACGATCAGGGATGCTCGCATTGGAAGCGATGCTAGCACCGTCTTCGATGGCATCATGAATCCCAGCGCAGAATTGCTGGAACTATCATCGATTCCTAGGATTCCTGGTCCAGCACACAAATCAACCAAATCGTCATTTGGAACCTGCAGCAGGCATTCATATTAGCCACTGTACCACACTGACCAAACCGAGAAGACCTACATTCTATATGTTTACCAGCTGCACAGAGGAGTTGCTCTGTCTACACACCATGGCCTCTAGCGACCCGGTTGACCAGAGCCCTGCGACAGTAGTAGAAGAAGCCAGCAACAAAAGCGAGAGCAATGGTTGCTCCAACCACCGCTCCTACAATTGCTCCAACTGGATTAGGCGACCTTTTTGTGAAAGTCTGCATGGGTCCTAGTATTTGATGAATATAGAGATGCAGCTGAGGCGACGTTAAGAGACAAAGGATGTAAGGTGGTCCAGAGCAATAAAAGCGTCACGACTATCGCCATAAAACCAGTTTTGAGAAGCATTAACCCGCCAGGTACCGGTAGGGTACCCCAAAGTTGATAACGATAGAACTTCCGGTAGGAATGCTGGCCGATGGCCGGAGTTTAGTCGGTGTCTTCTCTACTCACCTGTCCAGGACCAGCAGAGACCAGCCTGGATATGCCTGGACCCGAGATGTCCGTACGCGCGTGGCATCAAATCCCTTGGTTGCCAGCTTGCCAAGGCCGTAAGTGTGACCCAACAGTTGCGTGCGTGCATGTGTTCAGGACGTGCCATTAGTACATCTTACAAGATTGCAAAATAAACAAAGGTGACCAATACATATATTCATACGCGTATCGTACACCGTTGCACTACCTGCAACAAAAAAGTCCGTCAATGTTAATCTATCTCGTGAACATCGGAAAATGCTTGAACTTGTATAATAGCCAGACCTCAGTCGTAGACTTCAGGAATACCCTTGTAATACGTAGCACTGCGGTTAGGCTGGTGTGTCTCTTGACGTGTAGTGGTGTAGGTGGTACCAGTGAGCGAATCAGGCATAGGAGGGGGGTTGCTATGCATGTACTGGGGGAAAGTGCTGGGGTCTTGCGGGTCCTGGGTTACAAGTCAAACGCTCGATAAACTAGAGAGTGGTCATTAAGCTACTTACATAAAGCTTTTGTGGTCGCAACGCTGGTACCAGAGGGGATCCGTGCCATACAGTGATAGGAGGAGACGTACTCAGAACATCCGGGCCACTCATTATGCTTCTTGACCGATCCGATCTGTGTTGCCCTCCTCGTCGGTAGAAGAAGATGACTATGCCAGCTATAAGAGCCACTCCAACAACGCCTCCAACAACGCCTCCTGCAATCGGACCAGCCGAAGAAGAGGACTGGGAGGATGAGGCAGCAGACGAGGTGGGGGTAGAGGACGAGGTGGAACTTATGCTAGTAGCACCAGCAGGACTTGTTGATTCAGGCCCACCTAGACAAGATCATTCGTGAGGGGTACTATACGGTAGTAGCAACGGTTATACGCACCAGCATTCTCAGCAGTCAAGACATTAAAAGTGCCGGCAATCTGGCAACTGATCAGACGCGGCTCAAGAAGGGACGAGGAACTATAACACAAACAGATACGTCAAGGTATGCCCAATGTGGTACTTTTACACTGGCTGGAATAGGGTTTGGATAACTGGGGTGGAAAGATCAAACAAAATCGATGAGCAAGCCCTATCCATCACTCACACCGTCAACCACACAGAGGTACAATTCGTTGTGAAGCGTTGCCAGCTGAATGTATGAAACCAGATGAGATATATCGGCCCAGAATAATACGACGGTACTTACGACACCCAAGAACCAGCCTGACAAGCACCACACGCAGATAGCAGTGAATAGTAAATCGAGGTGCATATGCACGTATTGTTCTGGCTGGTTAAGGGTCCAAAGTATTCATCGCCCGCTGGGAGTGATGGTATAATGATTCCTAGATGAGATCGATTCATCGGCGCACTGGAGGCCATAACGTGATGGATGACTCACCTTGGGGGCTGCAGGGCTCGACTAATTGCTCAGCGACATGACACGGGCTCAGGCCAACAGAGTTGAACATCTATATTTGTCATGGATTAGCAAGCTGCAACTTCGAATTTTACATAATGCCACCAACCCAATTGTACTGTGTATCCGTGCAATTGGCTTCTGACTGAGCGGCAATGATGGGAATCAGGGCTGCTAGTATGAGCCATAATGCAGTTGCCACCCGCGTGATCATGGCCAGAGAACAGGAAAAAAAACGGAAAGTGGAATATACTGGCGTTGGATGCTGAAGGCAGTGGGGGTATCACGTCAAGGTAGGAACCGGCACTAGATTAATTATTAAATGAGGCGTTGACTGCATGAGGCCAAAGGTTCCTGGCATTCTATTCTTGGAAGTTCGGCGCCCCGTCACGCATAGCATCCCACTGCCCAACCATGTGCACCACTTGTAAGACATATGCAGATGTTATATTTCAAGCTTCTACTTAAACAATGATTTCCGGTAACCTTGACACCTCAGTTATATTATTACTACATACATACCGGGAGATTGGAAAAGCGCTAAGATGATAACTGAAATGAATGAAATGGTCCTAGAATGAATTTGAGGTGTGAAATGCAATAAGTGGAGGAGGAGAAGCCAAGATGCCTGGCCCCTCACGCAACGCAGCTATGCGAGCCCTTCTTTTTCTAGTTCTCCTCCGACGATAACCGAAGATCGACAGGCCAATGATAAGCGTTAAACCAAGGCAGCCTCCTACTACTCCGCTAACAATGGCCACGGTATTGGGAGAGGAATTGGACAGACTTCCGGCACTGGAAGGAGCAGGAGATTGTGCCGATTCAGGTCCTCCTGAAATTGATCAAATTCGCTTCCGGAATTAGGTTATTTAATCGCTTTGCGCTTACCGGCATTAGAGGCGGCATTGAAATCAAAAGTATCATTGACCTAATCATTTTTTGTCAAGTGGAGGGGAACAATCGATGTTCTGAACATACAGAGACGTCTAGATAAGCCCAATGTGGCACTCGAGTGGAATGGGGAATCGTATTCGGATAACTAAGAAAACCATTCAATGGCGATTGTTAACAGCGAGTAAAGAAAATCGCGTACATCGCTAGATACACTTGAGAACAATTCTGCGTGTACGTAGACCAACTGTCTTCACATCAGCCTGAGTATCATTCAGACAGGAATAAACGAAAACGTACCGAATCCAATTTCGATCCTGGCATCCAGAGCACGCAGCTAACAGAGAGTAATACACCGAGGAGCATCTGCAAGAGTCCGTCTCGTTCACTGATGGACCACCGTAAGTGTTGCCAGAGGGCAATGGCGGTATATTGGTGTCTACTCTCAGTCAGTACTTGTGATCATACTACCAGCTTCAAGTTGAGCACACCTTGAGCACCGCAAATATCTAACGATTGGGCGACAAAACAAGGACTCTGTCCCAGTGAATTGTAGACCTAGAATGCGAATCAGCAATTCTCAATCAATGCAACCAGTTCTCGGATTCCGTGACTCACCCAGTTGTAACCCGAATCTGTGCAATTAGCTTGACTGCCACTCTGAGCGAAAAACGCTGATTGGAATCATCGCGCAAACCAGTCAGTGGGGACGCACCATTGCTCAGAACGAAAAAAGCTTCCTAGATGCAAACCGTCTTGGGCCTTTGTGCCATTTTATAAAGGTTCAACCTGGTAAGTTCGGTCGGCCAGCACGTCAGAAATTTCAATTATTTTAGATCAACAACTTGTCCTGCCGTCAGAACGTCGGCATTAGCATCGGTTTAGTTTGTTGTTGTATGTATTTCTGTCTCTGACAGTTATCGCCTTCCGCTTGTGGTGCAACTGTGGAGTACAGCATCCTTGCTGTGATGGTAACACGCCGAACAGTGCTTCTGTCGACATGGACACGAACGACATCCTTAAAGGTATATCCAAAATGGGTGACAAACAAGATACCCTCGTGTATATACATCAACAAAAATGGAATACTTTACACAGGTGCATATAAATACACATACAGAGATCGTTACGGACGGTCGTACATGATATCCTATCTCCACGTGGATCGCAACGATCATTCCTTGAACGGGAAAGTATCAATGGTAAAAGGGTCCTTAATACAACGTGTCAACGAAACCATGGATCCAAACGATGTGAAAAGTAACGTACATGTTTCTTTGGTTGGTATGCCGGTTTCGGTGCCTCGGCTCCGGATTCCGATAGTTGTATATAATGCTTGCTCAATCGAGACGTTGGAAGTGCAATCGACCTTCTTCTTCGGCGCCTAAACATCCACACCAATACCCCCGCGGCCACGAGGAACGCAACACCCCCAATGACGCCTCCAATTATAGCGCCCTTGTGGGAGGAATCGTCGTGATCAGTTGATGGTTTAGGAATAATAGAGGTGTTAGGTGTCGGAAAGCTAAACACGGAAGCTGTTGCAAGGTTCTAAATTACGCTGATCGCTGAAACAATCGGATGCTTACGTACCGACACTCATAGCAGCAGCTTTGTTGAAGGTATTGCCGCTCTACATCGCGATCTTAGCATTCGATTGAAGCGAGGATGAAAAAGTCCACAACGTACAGCCACATCCAAGAAAGCATATGACGGTATCGCAATATTATATATCGAAGCGAACCTATTATGTGCTTCAATATCAATTTATATGCAGATTATGTGTTACGCTTACCCTGACCCTGCCCAAACTTGCGTACAGTTTTGAACGAACAAGTCGAAGCTACAACATTATGGGCAATACACTCAACAATGAGAAGTAATCATACGTACTTGATCCAAGTCCTGTCCTGGCAAGCAGCACACGCACTGACCAGTGAATAGAACACTGTAGTGCACTGGCATGCATTATTCTGGCTTGCCGTCGGGCCAAAATACGAAGTGTCGGGGTCAAGCTGCGGCAGAGTAAGACCTGCACATTCTTATCGGCGCTGATCTGAGATCGGGATTTGTTAGTCCTCACCTGAGGAAATACACACCGCAGCCACCTTCTCGGCGACTTGACATGGGCTTTGCCCTGCCGAATTGTTGACCTATGCATACTGATCAGCTATCTGATGGATCGTGAAGCACAGATAGGCTTCACTGACCCAGGACTGAGTTGGGTCTGTACAGACTGCGTCATCCACCGCACCAGCGAGAGGCAGCGCCATGGTGAGGAGAATAAGCCCAATTGCCTGCGAGAACATGGTGGGACGACAGTGATGCAATCGGTGCTTCCATGATAACGTGAAGATATATAGGTGAGCAGGCCAAGTTTAGGTTTAGTGGCACCGCTCAGGTCCTGACATGTCACCACCCGGTTTCAAAACGGGGGTGAGATAGGATCAGAAAGATCACACCCCAAACCTTCTCACTTCTCCTCGAACCCCCCTATCGGTTTGAAACGAGACTGATGGTATTTTCGTTGGTCATTTTTTGTAAATGGCTGGTTTTTGACGCTTCATAAGTGGGAGGTAGACAAAGATATCGACGATAAGTTATGGACCTGAGGAAGCAGAGTCCGGCTAGTTTGATTGATCGCCGTGAAAAAGGAAGCGGGTTCGTGTTGATAAGCAGTGGTAAATACACCCATAACCACATCGTCCCCAGGCTCTAGAACCAGCCATCACCCAAGTACCTGGGTCCATCACAGTATAATAATAATAGTATCGCATCCCCATCTGAAAGTAACTAATAACCCCACGCATTCAACGATACGTCGTTCCTCGTGTACTCTTCCTCGCACGATGATCGAATCGAGTCTGACTTGCACTGGCAAAAGGCCGATGGAGGAATGAATATACCCTCCTGCTCTTTGGCAATTTCGGGTGTGAGCAGGGCTTGAAGCATTGGTTCTATAGGATTCGGCAACCGACGGTTTGGCACTCGCCCCTTGGCGTGATTCATATCATATTGATGTTCGTCTGCACCACCTGTCTTCTCAGGAGTAGTCAGCTGGGTTTCTACAATGCGATAGTGGCCCTGGTTTATAACGTGTCCGAGCTGTGAAAACACGGGTTAGGAGCTCTTCTACTCCTGGGAAGGAGAGAGCGACTTCATCACTAAGCGGCGATATTGCACCCCCGTTTTCTGTATTGTGTTGAGCTTTCTGCACATAACTATCAAAGCCTCGTTCCTATACCTCGGAGTTCTCTGTGCATCATACTTTTCAAAACTGAATCGCTTCGAACTATGCATGGGACTGAAATGGTCATCGGCGAAGGACCTGGCAGAGATAGTGTAGCGGTTGCATTTCTCTGCTGCTCAGAATCAGCACGGGGATCGGATAGAAAGAGTCACTACTGTAAACCTCGTCCGCTGGTATGGGGATCATTCCTGGTCTGGCGTATTGGGGACATCCTCGGCAAGTGAGGGGTTGATATGGGCGCTGGGTCAATGACGCAATACAACAACCATTTTCATTTTCATTCATCATCAGCGTCATCATCTTCCTCGTCTTCCGACACGTCTAGGCCCGCTTCTCGTAATTGTGATTTATAACCTCTTCGCTTCACTGCCATCTCGTCCAAAAGAACCAACAAGTCCTCCTGCTCCTTTTCCACACCTTTACGCTTCTCCTCTGCAGCACTCAGCTGTGAGGACAATGTAGCGACTTGATCTCGCAACGCTGCCTCATTTCCACTCGTTTTGGACGTTTGCTTCAGCTGCTGTTGCAAGTTGGCTATCTCCTGCGCCTGCTTCTGAATGACGTCACGTAGCGATGAGATTAGCATGGACGTTTCAACATTTTGGCCTGCTGGGAGGAAAGTAAATAAGTATTTCTTTATAGTCCATGAAAACGCGAACCAGTAGATGCGCTTTGCTGATCGGGCTCCGTTGAGAACCCTCGTTGGATCGTATCTGCTTGGCTAGCCTTGAGATCGTGGTTTGTCACTGCAGGTCAAGTACTCACAATAGTTTGACTTCCAAAAGTCAACGAATGCCCAATCAAACCAGACTTCTGCCTTGTCATTCACATCGGATTTCCGGCCCGTCGATGGTACCGGACCAGAATACAGAAGGACAATTGAATCTGGTCCGATAGATTTAAACCTGTCATCGTCTCTGATGCGAAGCATCCTTCCAACAAGCGTGTCCACGCCCAACCTGTTAAGAATAGGAGCTAGCGTGGTTCTTCAAGGGTCTGAGTTACTGGAGTTCTTTTGCAAAGAAAACAAGAAACAGACCTGGTTATTTCACCCGGCTCTTGATTGAACTCGTAGCATATTCCGAGGAGGTACACACACAAAGCGGGTACGAGCGTGTCATCTTCTGATACTTGGTTGATTTGCTCGACAAGCTATCAAGCGATGTGAGGAGTGAAAGGAAACCATCTAATTTTGCTGTCCATACCACGCTCATCCCTCCTGCATCCAGGAAATCACGAACGGAGCCCGGGTCTTCCCAGAGCCACTGCGAAAGAAGGGTAAGATATCCAACAACCAATCTATCCCACTCCCGTGACTCTTTCACTGTGACGTTTTCCCTTGACCGTGATAATAGAGCAAGCGAAAGATTCTCGCTTAATGCCTGAAGCAGCGTCTGTGGGGGTTCGTCTTCGTCGAGGTCTGCAGCAGGTGCTGGGACCGTTGGGGTGCCATCAGCAGGCACAAAGAGACCGCTACCTTCCGATGGTTGTAACGCAGGTTTTATTGCGCGAGCAAGCGATTTCGCCTGTGGTGACAATCGTACAAGATGACTGAACAGAATCGAGGCTATATGTGTGGTTAGAACGACAGCTGGGTCAAGGGCGGAGGTTGTAGAGGGAGTGTTTGCAAGTGCGTAGATTAGAGGAGGCGTCGGCGGCGGTTCAGTGTCGTCTACCGAAACAGTTAAAATCAGGATGTTGCTAAAAGTAGGGTTGGTGTACCTTCCGGTGGCAGAAGCGCTTGAAGGATCCCCAGCTTTATTTCTTCCTTCCGCACAAAGTTCTGCATAGCGTTTGTTCAATGCCCAACCACGAATTGAGAGGTAGCTTACTTCAAATACAGCTACCGCAGCTGTTCGAAGCTCCAGGCTGTTCTTAGTCTGCTTCCCGCCATCTGAACCGTTGAATTCTCCGTGTAGAGCAAGCTCGACGATTACTTCTAAAGCGGAAGCTGGTTCCAAGCGATCCCACTCCTCGCCATTAGTCTCGGGTACGGGTAGATAAGGCGTGATAGTCATCTCAGAGAGTGGGACCGTAATGTTTGGGGGTATGAGACGAAGAGCCTACAACCATATTAGAGCAGAGCTCAAAGGTTTAGGCGAACCTACCGTAGATTTCAGCTTGGTAGGAGCATTGGAAGCAAGGCCCAACTCAGTGAGGCATCTCGTAAATGTATAAATTTCTTGGACCTAATTGGGCGTTAGCGAAGAGGGGTATTGTATATATGCAGCAAACTGAGTACATTTCCGCCTTTGGACCCAACTAGAATACCCATGATTTCAAGAAGTAATGCAGCGTTTGTGGCTTTCTGTTCATCCCAGAATTGCAAAGCGAAGTCTTGAGGTGCTGGATCCTTGTCTGATATTTTCCAGGGGAAGAACAGAAGGGAACAGAGCGCCTGTGGGAAGGTGGTCTCTCTAAAGTAGCTCTAGATGGCATGCTGTCAGATAACCGTCTGTTCAAGAGGAACGTGCTGACTCACCTGGTTAGAACTGTTGAAACGTAGGAGTGTGTCTACGCATGACAATGCACCTTGTGCAACGATTCCGCCATCGATTCCACCTTCTTGTGTGACAATATTGAACAATTTCTCAAATGCGCCTTCGAATGCCAAAACTTTCTGTATGTCAGAACTCTGCAACATGAGCAGTTGAACCATAGATATAGCCTCTAAATCAGAGCCTCTGTGAGTTGCAATGAAGAGACTGAGACGAGTTGGGCAGCTCTGGCTCACCATTTCGAATGATTTCCCGTTTATCCTCAAGAACTGCTATCACGCTGGCAGGTCCCGCTGATGATTTGAGGAAATAACTTTGAACAACCTGTCGTCGGTTCTGCAGCAAGGCAGAGATCAACTGCAGCGAAGCGAAACGTGTATAGAACGCCATGTATCCCAACAGTGCGAACAACGTATTGACCGCTTTCTCGTTCGCGAGGACTTGATTTGTGTGTTTGAGTCCGAGTTCTTTGCTGTTCGGTGTCGTATCTTCAACATCACAAAGGAGATTTAGAGTTTCGAGGACTGCCTTGCCAATATCTGCATCGACTTCGGCATCGTTTGACAAGACGTCTAGAAGACCTGGGAGTGCACGGTCGCCGACGTCCTGTTTCCAGTCGCGTACGAGGCCTTTGAGAGCCAACACGGCTGCACGCCTGTCTGCGAGGAGAGTGGCAGGTGACAATCGGTCACTCAGGCGGCCTATGGTGTCCTCTGGGGTTTGAGGAGTTCCTGTGGGGCCACGGAGAGCGACATAAGTTTGGGATAAGAACTCCATGGACGACGATGGCAAGACGCCACGGTCATCCACGTGAGTTGCACATTAATATATTGTACATACTACTATACATAGACAAATCATGATCTCGAAACCTCTGCGCGTGTTAACAGTACCAGGCACACCAAGAGCCAACTCATTATAACAGCAAGTTCTCAGCAAGCCTTGCCAGTCGACTGCGAGCCTATCCATTCATCCCAAAGCATTTGACGCGTTTTCTTCTCGCCAATGGCTTTTGCGAATTGCACAACTTGCCAAGCATCTTGGAAATTATTAGCCAATCCTAGGCTTATTCGCACAACTCCAAGCTCTCTTCCCAGGCGTTTTTCAAATTCATCAAGTGTGGCACCAGGATACAGGGATGCCATGTCTTTTTCAATTCCCAGCAACGCTGCGGCACCTCCCGGGTTACAGACACAACCCGTACGGAGAGAAATGTGTCGCCTTGACGCTGAGAATTCAATAAATGAGTTGGGAAGCAGCTCTCCTTCAGGCTAGGCAAAGCAATACTTTGAGCACGGTGAAATTGGGATTAATAAAAAAAACTCACGCCCAAGAAAAGAATGGAAAGCATAGCGCCGGTTTCGGACTGTTCATCAATTATCTTGACCTGCCGTGAAGGTATTCGTGAAAGGATACGTAAAACCGGAGTGTTTGTCGTGTCGTGTCGTAGCGCAGATAAGGATGATACAAGATATTGAAGAAGGCACGAGAGGCGCAGAGGAAGAAGCGGAAGATAGACCGAGAGGAGTCGAAGTCCATCTGTGACAGCGCGTAAGGATAAGTAATTGATAGTACCGTCCTAAATAGTGTCTTCAGCGTCAAGCAACCGAAGAATCCTTTGTTGACTGACCTCGAATTGCTCATATAACTCATGCGCTTTTGTGACAATCGTACCAGGAACCTGCACCACATCTATGGTACCCCCAGCAAACCAAGGTCTCTTTAACTGAGCCAGAAATGATTCCTTCGCGACCAGCGCTCCAACGCCAGTAGGAAAGCCGAACATCTTGTAAAACGAGATAGCAATCGCATCAACAGGATGCTCGGTGAGGGAAAATGGGCTTGTCGGGACCAAGGCTGCAGCATCAAGTAGGGTATGATAGCCCAATGAACCAGCGTAATCGGCAATTGATAACATTGCTTTAGAGTTAGAGATATTTGAAAGCCCCGTCAGGGCGAACAAACTAGGCACAAGCATCGGCGAAGAAGGCTTGTGGCGCAAGAGTATATCCTGATGTGGATTGTCTGTCATAAGACGGCCCTAAGAATTAAACGGAAAACCTCTCACCTGACCAGTCGATGAATCAAGACCCCCGGTCGGCGTGGAGGGAATGTATTGAACTGAAGCGCCTTTGGCCCTAGCATACTCCCTAATGCCATGTACCTAGACAATATAATCTAGTTGTGACTGCATTGACATGGCTAGAAACTCACGCTGTTGTGCGAATCCGCGCATAGGACGTATGAACTATCAGTGGTGAATGGGTAAGATTCTCCAACCAATTTTAGTGCGCCTGTGGTGTTTGCAGTGAAAATAACGACATATCCCTTTGGCGCATCTAAGAATCGGAGGACTTCGGCTCTGGCTTCGTCTGCATATTTCTGTGACAGCGTAGAGCTGAATGGTATGTCAAGCATAGTCCTGTAATATAGGAATAAGATGAATACCTATTACTGATCGAGTGAGTGTTGCCGAGTATATTCCGATAGAGAAAATCCGCATGAGCCTTGACTAGACGGGCGGGGTACAAGGCACCACCCATGTAATCAACATAGGTCTCTCCAGAAGCATCCAGCCGACCAAAATCACTTTGGCGCAGTACATCAAGCATTGCAGTTAGCTTATACTCTGAATCCCTGATATTAGTATACAAATCAATGTATGTACACCAAGCAGGCAAACACACCTGGAAATTCACGTAGAAATCCAGAATAGGTCTCTATACCGCCGTCGTGTAATGGAGTGATTGTTTCGTCAGACGCCCGAACAAGTGATCTTCGATCTCCCTTTTTGACATGTTCAGAAGACACAGAAGTCTCTTTTCCGCGTCGCAGCGATCCTATTCGGAGAAGAGATAGTAGACTGGCTCGTTTGCGGTCGAAAAGGGACTGCTTATTGGGTGCTGCCATCTTATTGGGTGCTGCCATTGTCAAAGCCGAAGTCCGGGATAGTGAGACCGGCAATACTGCAATCACAGCTTATGTATTTGACAACCATCCAAAACCGAGGTTGACACCGCTAGCAGGCATCCGCATATGGAAAACCACCAGATGACTAGGCTCACCAGATCGGGTTTCAAGCAGCATTCCATGTGGCTAGTTGTGCCATGGTTTATCAATGAAATTGTCGGAGCATCGATCCGAGATATGTCGTAACCTTAAAAGCGGAAATGAAGTGTCCATATGATGTGTGAATGCAGGGGGCGCTCCGCAAGCAGTCAGAGAACAACTTCTATGGCTGCATTGCGAAAGGCGTAAGAGTACATGCAGCGCTTAAACTGAAGCTAGAACTCTTAAAAAATTCGCAAAGTATATGGGCGCTGCAGTAGTCCAAATCTCCGAGCAGGAGCAGGTATGCCGTAGAGCCCGGCGCGGTAGGGCCTGGTAGGGCGCGGTATGTGTCACTAAAAAAAGTATTTGTCTGAAGGTAAATTTATCATTCTTCGCGAAACAAGCGAGCCGCACGGGACCCTATGAGACCGCACCTGACGCACGTGTACCTTGTGGATGCGCGAAAAGACGTTTCAAGTGACTGGTTTAGTGCAGTTCAGTGCATGGAGTAATTTACAGTCAACTCCAGTCAGGAAGAAAGTTCCCAGGCTTTCACCATAACACACGCCACATACATCTATACTGGACGACGTCGAAAGCATTGTTGGGAACGCTGACGGATCTTACGTCGGTCGAATTTTGAGGTTGCATGATACATGGTATAACCAATATATTGCAGAAAATACATCCGTCAACGAGAAAGCGTATCCCTCACATCTCGTTATCGCCAAAGAACCAATTTAGACGGGTCGTTACTAGCCTGATTAGGGCCAGCATGTCCAACGACGAGCCAATAATTTTGAAAGCGGAACCGGGTCTCCGTAAGGTCCCTCCGTATTGGTATCCTTATACCACCATGGCAAAAATGCGCTGGCTGGGACGTGAACTTCTAGAGGTCGTTTCAACCGAGTTTCGGGACCGATCCATGGAGTACTATGTACGTGCAGTATTTATCTAGTGTCATCCATGTGAAGTGACCTCTAAGTAGAGATATGCACTAGAATCTGGCGTAACAACCGTTAACGGAAAAATTGCGAAACCAGATACGATCATTCGCGACGGCGACAGGATAGAGTGACTATATACTCTAGTTTCGACTCTAGTTTTTGCCAATCATAACGTTTGTAACAGAAATGTGGTACACCGACATGAACCACCGGTCTCGTCTCGGCCAGTAAAAATCCTACATCACGACGCAGAAAGACAGTTTATTGTCGTTGATAAGCCGGGCAGCATCGTTCGTTCGTTCTTTCATCACTTTGTGTTTATTGGTGATGATTTCCTTTTTTGCAGCCTGTTCATGCATCAGGGCGATATTACAAAAACTCGCTTATTGAAATTCTCGTTAACGAATTCGGTTATGAGAAAGTTTACCGTAAGTTTTGGAGAAGACGGGAACTTGGCATTTTCTGATACATCATCAAGCCGTGAACAGGCTAGACCGACTAACGTCAGGCTTAATGATAATCCCACTTTCTGCGGATTGTGCACGTGTCCTCACGGCTGAGTTTCAAGCTGGGACAGTTCGCAAGGAATATATTGCTCGGTGCAAAGGCAAATTCCCTGAGTATGCTAGCCTCTTAGTTGAAGGAATACATTCTGATTCACATGCCAGAGAGGAAGTCGTGTGCGAAGAGCCACTCCTGACTGTAGACCGTCAGATGGGTTTAAACATTGTACATACTGAAGGAAAGGTTTGGATACGGACTTTTGCGTTACTCCTATGTGCTAATAACGGCATCAAAGCATGCCAAGACACTTTTCAACCGTTTGCATTACGACGCGAACACCGATAGCAGTGTCATACGATGTAAGGAATATCGTTCATTTCCGAAAATCAACTTAACCCTGGCCAACACACGTAGGCCGGCCATTTACGGGACGATGTAAGGCGAAATCAACATCGGTTTATAATACAGCCATTGATTAGTAGGTGTTAGCCCATCAGATCAGGGTTCACCTACAATTTTTGGGACATCCGATCGCAAACGACTCGGTTTATGCAGACGTGAAAATATGGGTGAGTTGCAAGGCGTGTTAAGGTTGATTTCCCTGGAACTAATCGTGGCAGGGCAAGGATCTCGGAGCCGGAGGCATAGATCTTGTCCCAAGTGATGAGCGGTCTGCTCCTGCGCCGCCTCCTCACCTACAATCCATAACAAATGCAGATGACAGTCCCGAGTCGCTATCCAAAGCACCGGGGACATCCTACGGTGAAGTTCCATTAGAGAGGAAACTTCTGCCGCGTGAAACTGGCGAGGACATTGGTATGGGTTCTCCCGTTCCACTTTCCAGCGAGGCAGTGGGCATTATCACAAGACTAAGAAATCAGAAAGTGCGCATTGAGTTGTGATTTTACCATGGTATTGACTAGTTATGTAGGACGAAGATGAAGATTGGAGTAGGTGGCGAGATGTTATTTTCCGCGCCAAAGGAGCACTCTCTCCTAAAGACTTGAAGATCAAGCCGCCGCCACCACGTAACAGAAGGGTTCGTGGAGGCAAAGGGGAATTGTTAAGGACTGAACGCACCGATACGGTGGTGGAATCTACAAATAATGCGGGGACAAGCTCACTAGGCAACCAAGGTATCAATGACAGGAAATCAGAAAACAACCAAATCCCACAAAACCAGGAAGCCGTGGAATCGCAAGCAGTTCAAGAACCCATTCAATTGACGACAGAGGCCATTGACAAAATAGCTGCTGAGGATGCAGCAGGGAAAGAACCGATCGAAGAATCCGGAAACCTATACTGCCCTGAATGCTATTCACCATTACACCCTGATCCCAAGCCTGAGAAACTCTACATATTTCTCCATGCGCTCAAGTATACAACAAGTCTGGGAGAGTTCGAGACAGAAACGCCCGAGTGGGCTGCTGAAGGATGGGAGTGGGACCAGTCACGATAATTGTTACATGTACATTAGTGCAGGGACAATACGTAGATTGTGGGTATGAAGAAAAATAGGTTACTGGCATTGGCGTCAGCATAGTCCTGGACGATACGATGAAGATTCTGACCTTGATAAATCTTGACATGAACTTTCTATAGAGGAAGCAATGAGCTTGGTTACGATGATGAAAGTCAATGCTCACTTGTGAAATTCTGTCCGCAGTAAATCGTTCACGAACTGACCAGATGCCTTGTCCTTAAGATTCGTAGCTTGGTTCTTGAAAATCAAATCTATGCATGGCGAGGATCAACAACGAATTTGAAGTGCTACATGACAAGACCCTCATACCGTCATCCCAGCGTCGCTTAACCGCGAATGTGCCCGGTGCAGTCGTATTCAGACCTGCTGGTGCTTGACCCAGGGCGGCAGCCAAGTTTAGCAGTGGATTTTTTGTTGCTATTTCGGCCTCTCTAGCAACTGCGTCCTGCTGTGACTGCTCTTGTTCCTGTCGCACTTTCTCTTCAGCCCTTTGGCGTTTGATCCGTTCCAGCTCTTTCAGCAGTTCGTCAGTGTCATCTTCATCTTCTGATTCTTCTTCGCTAATGCAGAATAATCCATGAAGAACGCATGAGAACGAGAACTAGCATGAACGAACCTGTCGTCCTCGTCTTTACTTCCTCCGTTCACCTTCTCGTCTTCGCTATCAGAATCGTCCTTATCTAACTCCAGTGCTTCCTGAAGCAATTTCCGCCTTTTATTCGAATCTTCGTCCTCTATTGCTTTAACGTCCCCATTCTCGGTTGGTGCTTTGCCTTCGATTGGAAGTGGTGGTTTCCCCTCTGCTTTGCGTTTTTTGTTTTTGGCCTCTTGTTCAGCCACAAGCAGCTCTGCACGAAGATCCCGCTGTTTAACCTCATCTACAGAAGTCTGGCCAACCTGTCTGTTTGGAAATGTTAGAGCCTTGAAATACCCAGAATCATAACTCGCCTGCTTACCGAAATTTGAGCTTAGTATGGGCCGCCATGTCCCGTACAGAGTATTGGCGCGAGCCGCCCTTGACATCCTTGGCTTGTGCTGGGTCCCATGTTGGCCTGTGAGCTGTGGACATGATTTAAACTTTAGTACGACCTGGATAACACGTCGGTGACCGGAGCGCAGATTGGCAAAAGCGAGTCACGCAGTAGTCACGCTCACGCGCGGGATCACTTTACCCTCATAACTGACAAAGTATCATTGCGATTAACAAAGGACAAGGATGAAAATTGGACGTCTAATGGTGAACGTTCATCGCTTGTTTTGAGTTTCAATGACAGTGTAAGTAAATCCATTCTGCTGAGGGACGACGTTATCGTACAAATTAGTTCTTTGCTCTCAAGGCAAAGATTGGAGCACCACTTTCGTAATTGTACAGCCGACAAACAGAGACTCCTCGTTGATTGCGCTTTGCAAGCATGTTTCAACATCGGAACGTAATGGCAGGGAGCGGGATAAAGTGACTAGTGATTGCTCGCTGTTGTTTGGTTCATCATTGTGCTGAAGAGGCGATAAGTATCGACTGCTGAGTCTGTGCTAAAACCATGCGAGAAGTGAGATAAGGAATGACGCCTATAAAATGGGGGCCTCGGATCGCATTGACATTCTCGACTCGGTTCCTTTACTTGCGAAGCGGTTGAGCTGTTAATTGAAAAAGCTGTTTGAACAGATGCAACCCGCCAGTCGACTTTGACTGCGCTGGCGTTGCCGTTTCATGCCGGTGCGGCTTGTAGATTTTGAGAGACGCAAAATGGAAATAGGCATTCTCAAATGCATCCGGGTTATTGTTGACGTAGTCAACGCATGTTCCTGGGCACCTAGACTGCGCATATGTATTGCCAGCCCAGTCGCCGCAAAACGTCAAGTTTATCACGATAAACTGGGCGGCAAAGTACCGATCGATGTCGCATCTGGTATTTGGGAAGTATGCAGTTGGCGGACCCCAGCTGTCGGGATCGGCTCTATGCGACCCCGATTGGACTTCTGAAGGAACACGACCGTTACTTGGCCAGAACCACACCTTGATGTGGGTGCTCGACCTCTCCATGGCGTACCATCCACCACCGTTATTATTGAATGGCGGTCCATAGCTTCCTGCAGTTGGGAACCGCACTCCACAACCCGAATTCCAATTAACCAAGGCATTGCAGTCGGAATGGATTGCCGTTCCAAGCTGGTTTCGTCGCGTTGGCATGGTGCATCCCGGGGCCGTGTGCAACACGGCAGAATTCGGAGACTGGTTGTTGACACCCTCCACGATGTCTATTTCACCACCATGAGGCCAGTTCGGACCAACCGTCCAAACAGCTGGCCAGGTACCGCAACCTTGCGGCATGTGGCGTATGTCGAAAACCAAAAGCATGTTGGTATGGGTCTCCACGGACCTGAGACGAACGGATTTTCTCCCAGGACCATATGGGTTGAGGACCTCTTTGTCATCCGATTTAAGGACGAAGGCGTCGTCTGTGGCAAATGTCAGGTTATGAGCGATGGCGGTTGCTTTGTCAACGTAGTCTACTCGTCCATGAGTAGGATCTGGAATGTTTTCAAAGACGAATGCCTCATAAAACTTCCTCCCTGTAATATCGTTTTCTAGGTGATACGAGGTTCCGAGCACAAACCTGGTAAACCCAAGTATGATAAAGAGTTGCGCACACGGATGCATGTAGCAGGGATATGAATAAGATTGTGGTGGGCGTGGGTGTAGCGTAGCAAGCTGCAACTGCGGCGAACTGCCAATTCGAGTTACTTGTACATATATCTTATCATCGTGTTAACTACTTGTCCAAACATCCATCCCTTCAGAAGAATGGCTTCCGTCCACGATACACATCCTGCTGACAAACGTCTCGAACGACGTAGCGTATATTCTGCTCTTCGAAATGAGCCTTCAAACGATATATGGGGTCTGCTAAATGGAGCAACGCATTTCGCATGTTGAACAGCTCCATCACGAATAAATTCAGATTTTCGAAAGAACCGAGGCCGCCGGCTGCTGCTCCATCTCGCTTCTTCCAGGATTTAATCATTCTGATAAATCTTTGCTCGGTACATTCATGAGAATACCTGAAGCCCAGCGTAATTGTATTCAACTCGCGAGCCTTCGGGAGCTTCGAAAGCTCGCGTAATTGCTTGGGTATTTCGAATCCATAGAGGAATAGTTCCTGTACAGCGGGTATGTGTTGAAATACCATACGGACTACTTCAGGAAAGTCAGTGTATAGCTTAAGCTTTCGAAGGCGGTGCGATATATTGAAGAACTTGCAAAGAGCGGGTTCGATTTCGGCCGGAGTTTCGAACTCATGCCTGACGCTCAACTCCTCCAATTCGGGTGCAATAAAGAGGAGTAGCAAGTCCACCGTGCCACAGTAAAGTATTTTCAGGTACGGAAGCCTGACGGGCGCAGTGTTACATGGTATATCATCGTGGACTCCAAATAGGTTGAGCTCTTCGAGACGCTCTGTCTGCTTCAGAGTTGCGATGACTTCCTCTAGCAACTCCAAATCGCACAGGTGAATGGTAGTCACGGACGACCAGTTGATTCTCCAAGCCTCATGGTCCATCAAATAGGTCCTCGTTAACTTTGGAGCATTTGCAAAGAGGGACGTTTGAGCGTCCTCGCGGAGTTGCTTCAGCTTTTTACTGACCCAATATTGTGGGTAGAGAAATAACCTGACCGACTCTAGCTTGGGAAGCTTGTTTCGAACGCTATATAATGTAGCGAGTTGGGGAGGCCCTATGCTGAGGTCTATGTCCTGCCACCGCTCAGAGTGTGCAACGAGTACAGCGAGGATGCTGCGACAGTACCGAGAGACCCGAGTCCGTTGTTTGGACGAATACAAAATGGGCAAGGTCATCCAGTATGTGAACTTCAGTGGACGAGACTTGCTTCGCTGGACGCAAACGTTGACGATGTCCAGCGCATGCTCGTATGGACGAGGATCGATTTTCCGATCTTTCGCCTTGCTATCGAGGTCGATTGACAGCGTATTCCAGAACTGTGATGACGACACGAAGACAGCTCTCCAAGAGCTGCATATGTGGCCAAGGTGCCATGGAAAGTCCCTTGGGTTGAGGACAGGTATCAACTCGGGACGAGCATATCGAAGAATTTCGAAGATCAGTTCTGCTGCGAGAGCGTGCCAGGTTGGCGTAGCCATAGTAGAGAAATATTGGTTTCTATCATCCTTTTCGCGTCAATAAAAAAGATACTTGTGTCAAAGGCAACTGAAGTCGGAGTTGGTTGTCTACGGGATTTTTTCCTTTGATCAAAGGGAGTGTCGTATTGGTTAGCCCACGTGTACGAATATTCAAACTCACTACGAGAAAAGGGGTGGATAAAAGTGCAGTGAAGAGAAAGAACAAACACTAAACGTAGATAGCACCTCTTGTTTGCCTTGTTCTTGTGTTGTGGGGAGGAAACCGTGGGTTTACAAAGACACCGCGACTCCAATCAACGAGGCTTATTCTAACAGTTCCTCCACAAACGGGCGATGCCAAAAACCTCTGAAGCGCCCGACTTTGCTACTATCTCTGGGCAGAACGAAGAAGGGCCGAAT
The DNA here is from genome assembly GCA_000827485.1 of Amanita muscaria Koide BX008. Lineage (NCBI taxonomy): Eukaryota > Fungi > Basidiomycota > Agaricomycetes > Agaricales > Amanitaceae > Amanita > Amanita muscaria. The sequence continues at coordinate 83,556 of KN818227.1, forward strand.
CGGATTTTTTCAAGCAGGAATCATCGGCCACCTCCGAGTCATCTCTGACGTTCTTCCCTGGATCCCACAAGGGAAAGCCATTTCACCCTGATCATGGCTTTCAATGTGTTGACAACGAGGAATCTGCCTGGACACTTTTTGTCAAGTGTGTTGGTACCGGTAACAAGGCTTCAGACTTCCTTGTCTCGCGAACCAGGAAGCATTGGTTTACCACGACATCATCCCCCAGATAAATGGATTCGTCTACACTGTGATCGGAGCTTACAACCACCATCGAGCACTCGTTTTCCGGCCGGACGACGTCTGGTTAGCCATCTTCATGCAGTTCAATTTTTACGTCCACGGCAATGCGGAGCGCCTTGCGAAACCACTTTGTAGGCCACGATGGAAAGGAGAAACTGCAAGTGATATCACTTGGTGATCGCTATTCAGTCGACTTTGCTGCCGCACTATGACACATCGGCGTGGTGGTGTCTGGTTACAGAAAATGCTGGTGGTTTTGAAGAGATTGAGTAAAAAGAGGACTGCTAAATGTACTATATTGAAGTATGCGATGTGATCGTGCTAACTTATCAGCTTTTAAATAATAAACAAAGATCGAATTGACGCACGTGTGCAGCGCTTGTGCTTGGACCCTCTCTTTCACAACGTTCACTCGCAGCCAAACATGAACAGGAAACGATCCGATGACAATTCCCAGAATCTCCCCCAGAGCAAGCGGTTAAAGACTCCATCCGTTAATCCCATGCCTAGTACCAGCGCGGTGCACGGGGATCGTGACGGACCACAAATGATTGGTGAGTGAGAACGAGCTTGCTATATACTGGTCTAACTTCAGACCAGATTCGTCGTTCAATGTCCAGGATCAATATCATGATACTATATTTCCTTCTGAAACGTCCATCCCTCCTCTCCGCATCCAAGCTGCTCACGCTGTCATGAGCGGCACTTCTGATGTATCGGGGCTATCGCCTCTTCAGTCAAGCATGCATCAAGGTGGGGATGGGGTAATTCAAAGCGATGTCGTGTTCTACGGAGGTATGGCACCCCCATCATATTACCAGATTCTGACGCTGATCAGCAAGCATGTCATAGCGGCCCTCGAGGAGCATCAAGATTCACAGGATACTCAGACCGAAGGTCGAAATTATTGTCAACATAGTTCATGCACCGAAGAAATTCCTGCTCAGACCTTTGTCAATAGTCTCTCTAGCAATGGTGATTCTTCGCTCTCAGAAGGATCACCTCAATTTAGCATCTCTCGAAGAGATAGGGAAGCACAAAATGCATCTCTGGATCGACCTGATGTATCCACCAAAGGCTCGAGATCACCTTGCAAAGCTGTATCTCGATCAGAGAAATCCAGTGAGTCTTCAAGATCATATTGCAAGACTCTAGATTGATATCAAGACAAGCAACTTCCTTATCAACGCTTGATACATCTATTCAGAAATCATACGATTCTGGGCGCGCCTCGGCTGAGGTTTACAACCATACTCAGTCGCGGCACATCGCGGTTCCCTCTGTCGCTCACATGTTTCAAAGCGCTCAAAAAGTCAATATTGGTGGAAATGCTACTCTCATGAACGCTGCACGGGATAATGTGGTAGTCAAATACGAGAAAACTCATGGTGCGCCCCTCTTTGTGCATCACTGATTGTTGATATGACACTGTCAAGGTTTGGAAAAAATGGAAAAATATGTCTCATTTCCTGCCCAATTCGACTCTTCTGCTCAAGACCCTGAACGTATATGCCATCCCGGAACTCGTCAAAATGTGTTGAAGCGCATGAAAGATTGGATTGACGACCCAAGTTCGACTGAGCGCATCTTCTGGGTTCACGGTCCCGCCGGCGCCGGAAAGTCTGCGATAGCACAGACAATTGCCCAATCATGCGATCGACAGAAAGTACCTGCTACGTTCTTCTTCTTCAGGTCGGATCCAGGTCGTAATGACGGCAACATGCTCTTCACGACACTGGCATATCAGCTCGCGATCTCCATCCCAGCCATCGAAGATTACATAGCCCGGTCTCTTCACGAACGTCCTGACCTTCCGACGAAATGCCTTGAGATACAATTTAAGGATCTTATTGCTCTGCCGTTCCGGTCCTTATCCGAGGCTGCTTCTCAGCAGTCATCTCCTGATAGCATTATTGCCGCTTTCAACCGATGTCAGCAGTTGGCTCCAGTCATTATCATTGATGGTGTAGACGAATGCATGGATGAAAAGCTTCAACACAGATTCCTCAAAGTCATCGGAGACGCAGTCAAGGACAGTTCTTTCCCGTTTCGATTCCTTATCTGCAGCCGACCAGAGGCCCATATTGAAGACACACTTAATCAATTCAAGGCTCTCATTCTCTCCATTGATCTGGCCAAACTCGATGACGCGAACCGCGATATCGAGAAGTATCTGGTGGATGAATTCTCTCGCATTGCGTCCAAGCGGGGCCTCGACGCAACATGGCCACGCCCAGCTGCCATCCGGGATATCATATACAAGTCGTCTGGGAATTTCATCTTTGCATCAGTTATTATCAAGGTTGTCGGTGATGAAGATAGCATGCCAGAAGATCAGCTTGCTATTATTCTGAACCTGAAGCCACCTGATGGGGTTAATCCCCTCGCAGTGTTAGATGAACTGTATTTAGAAATACTAAGGCGGCAACGTCACCAAGCTTTCTTGAAGACTTTTCTAGCATTATTGGTTGAGCGTACCACACTATCGAATATCGTTAGCAAAATCCACGAAGATGATGCAAAGCTCATGAATGTATCCGAGACAGAGTTACACACCAAGCTACGCAGGATGCGATCCCTACTGAAATTTGAGCCTCATATCGACGTTCATCATCGGTCCTTTCTCGATTTTTTAAACGAGCCGACTCGCTCAGGCGATTACTATGTCAGCACACAAGCAGGAGAAAGACGATACGTGGAGTTGGTTGTCGAATCAATTGTTCGGCATGTCTCTAGAGTGTTTGAAAATCCTGATTAGTACGTTTATTTTTTGAATTATCAACAACGCTTATCACATGTCATCCAGTTATGATACCCACCATTTTAGCCTCCATTTTGGAGATTATCTGTTTGATCATGAGATTCACATGCCCTTCGAAGAATTGCAGGATTTGTTACAACCTCTTGTACAAATTCAAGATGAAATTCTCAAATCGGATTCCCCTATTGCTTGCGCATGGTTCCGTAACCAGTGCGACGTCGTCTATACTATGCACCGTCTCCTGCTTCATCTGGTAATGCATCGATCTATTGATGCTGCCTACAATGAAGTAGAGGGACCAGTAACTAAAGGAAAGCGTACCGGTGTCATAACTTCCATGATGGCCATCCCAACCGAGGCAATGCAGAGCGTGCCTGGGAATGACTTGGACAGTAGTCTCTCCTCGTTGCTCACCCATCTCCAGGACACAAAGGTATGTGAGGTTAGAGGAGGACACTGGATAGATAACCATTCTGAAAGCATCTTAGTTGGAATTGTCACCCAGCACGACAATGGTTAACCATATATACTCTATACTGCATTTCAATTGTGCAGAGGTCGTAGCGAAGGTGCGGTCTATCTCAGACGCTCAAAGATTGATCGACCTTCTAGTGCATGTAAGTGGGTGAATTTGTATCCGTTAAAGGAACTCATAGTTAACTTAGTTGATTGACGAGAAATACATGCTTAGCCAGTATAAGCCTGATGCGACGAGCAAGGCTGCCCGACTGGTATTGTGGATCTTTTACATGATACCAGTTCTTCCACGGTCGCTGAATATGAAAGACATACACAGTTATCGCCGTGTTTGGATTGCCGGCGTTTATGTGAGTTCTTGCACCTCCCTATGTTACGCCAGACAGTTCAAGTTCCAAAAGGACCGCTGCAGATTCGTATTGATGTGGAGGGTTCTAGACAAGAATTACATTCATCTAGATATGGAACTACTAGAGGATTCACTTATCGCCTACGACTATGGTTCTTTGAGGGGCAACACATGGCGACAAATATTACCGTTAGATTCCAACACCGTAATAGAAATTGTAAGTCCGCTGAGTATCTCAATAGACGCTCTTCACACTGTTTGCAGGTGCTTGATGTAGCCACGGCTATCCAATATTTTCATTCAATGGGGTTCATGCCTAGCCCTTCCTTTACTTTCGTATGTATATCAAATTCCTAGTGCGTACTTGCTATACCCTGACCGCACCTTTATCAGGGAGATGTGTATCTCGATTTAAGCCTCCGCCCAAGAATTAGATTTGATGCTGTGACTGTAATAAAAGGTTTTGACGAAGAAGAGAGCATATTTGCCTTTGGATGCTTCTTTTACGCGGTACGATTGCATCCTTCGTTGTCATTTTCCATTAAGCACTGAGCATCCATAGGCGTATTTCAATATTGACACGGTCTTTGACACGGTCTTTGGCACCGAAGAACAAAGGGAAATCATTGTAGAGCGTCCGTCCTCGCCAAAAATCCCGGAGTATGCGTGGCAGCTCATCCAGCGCTGTTGTGCCGAAGATTCAGGGAGCCGGCCGACCATTGAGCAAGTTGTGAAGGAGATGGAAACGTGGAGAATAAAATAACCGAAATGACAGTTTTCGAAAGAGTTACAGCCGCTGCCGCTCATACGCGCCCTGTAACATGAGGTACAGCTACACACTGAAACGTAAGAACGATAGTATGATTGTATTTCTGTTCCCATCGACGATAACCACAGAAAATACCCGACTCATTGAAGTCTCGCTTTTCTTTTCTTTTGCTCTTCGTTATCCGTCGCAATCAGATATCTTATGACATGGACTGTTGTCTTTGCAAGAGTGGTTATAGAGAACTTTGGTGGTCGCATTCAGTCATCTCGGAATAACTTTTGCCCTCATAACTGACAAAGTATTTGGGTAAAGGCTTGGCATTGCTACAAGGATACTTGGATGTCTAATGGTGGCGTTTAATGCTTGTTTTGAGTTTCAATGATAGTGCAAGTGAATCCATTCTACTGGGGGTATCGATTGGTGTTGGTGCGGACTCTGTCCACGATGCCATACGACCGTTGTCAGTGTCAGACATTGTTGAAGATGTTGAACAGAGTAGAATGGAGGACTGCTAAATGTACTATGTGATCCTGCTAATCGTTGCATAGGCTATCAAGTCAGTTTACAAGACAAATTTCGAGTTACAGCGGATCAGCTACAATTAAAAGGTGTAAATGAGAGCGGCAATAAATAAAGATCGCAGCAATGCCGTACTGTAGATCGTTGATATAAACATCTTCAAAGTAAACGCCCGTTCTCGCAGGCAAGAAAAGAAAGGTCAGTCTCCACTGCATACGAGGCCAATCAGAAAAGGCAAACATAGTTGCTTGGGAAAATGTGTCTTCCTGGTTCTCTTCTAGCTTCATCTAACAACTCTCCACTCCACCAGCCATCGTCAGGAGTTTCAGTCACGGCGATAATATCTCCGGTTTGGAAATCAAACTCTTCGTCGATCGTCGCTCTATAATCATACAGCGCTTTGACTGGAAGAAACAACGTCAGAGGAATAGATTTGTGTTCCAGTCAGGAAGAGACACTTACCTAAGAACAATATACGATCGCCTGCGTCGGTAATAGGCATAGTAACCTGAGTCGGCACGGGAGGTGGCTGCTCCACAGGGGCATTACGTGAACTACCGGGCACGTGTGGTAAAGGCCCAGAAACTCGACGAAGCGACGTTCCACGCCGAATCTGTCGTGGAGGTTCTTCGGGTATAGGCGGAGGCGGAGGTATAACATACGAAGGCCCTGCCTGCACCTGTGGGGGTGTCGCTTGGATGGGAACAGCCACCGGAGGGGCGGTGGCGGCGGGGACAGTGGGAGCAGCAGCAGGTCTAGGAGGTTCTCTTTCGTAAACAGGGATTGGTTCTGGCTGTGGTTCGCGACTCTGTGCGCCGTTCACGCTGCTAGAATTGTTCCGTTGGATTGTGGGTGTCACACTGGGAACCTGTGTTAAAGAAGGACTGTTAGAATTTTGTATTGGCTGAGTTGCTGTTGCTACTGTTGGCGCCACTGACGCCAACGATTCAGCCTTGCGTGAAATACGCGTATTGAGAACTGTTCGAACCGAAGGGATGGTCGGGGTAGTTATGTTCGCCGATGGTTTTTGTGGATCAAGGGGAACAAAGGGCGGAGGATCGGTAACTCTGTTGCCAGTCCCTTGTGCTTCAACAAACGCAATAAGGTCACTATCAGGCTCCATGTGATCCAAGGCGGTACGAATTCGTTCGCAGGACTGCCGTAACTGGTCAGCTGGGTTCAGCGATTTCGAGGACACGGAGAACGCACCTCATCATCATTGACGCATAACGTCGAGATCATGTTAGCATAGTTCCATACATTGTCCTTCATGAATTCCATCCGTTCTTCTTCCAGATCCTGACAATTGTCGCAGAATACTTTCCAGTCGACCTCCCATTCCGCTGATATGTCAGAAAGTCCTCTTAGAAAGCCAGCATAGTCCCTTTCGTTCGCTTTGACAGTCTCCAAAGCCCTTCTCAATCTGTTTTGCAACCTTTCCAGATCTTGACCCTGCAGCGTTCCAGCCTGTTGTCTGAACAGTCTGATGCGCGAAATATCGCCTTCATATTTCTCTCGAGCTTTGGTTGCAAAGGTGGCCTGGCTTTGCTTAGCCTTGAATTTTTTCTCTATCGGTGATTGGAATGACCGTTTGCGGTCGATCTGCTTGTCATGGAAACGTGCAATTGGCTCTACCAATTCCCGTCGTACGTTAGACGCCAGTTGGATATGTGATTCTGCTTGGCGCTGGGTTTCATTCATGAGCGCTTGGAGCGAACTTCTTAGTTCCCTAATGACAGAGTCAGAAAACCTCTATTACGGGCGATATGTGATAACATACCCAGTCTCATCCGCACCAACTGGCATCCGGGCAAGAAGCGCCAGGCGCTTTCCGAATTCTTCCTCTATCGCAGCGCTTGCTAGGGTTTTAGATAACACGAGCATCTTTTACGTGAACCACAACCTACCGTTGAGTCCAGAAAGTCTGCAGCTCCTCGCTTGTCTTGATCGCAGTCCGCATCCGCGTGAGGAGTACAGTTGCGCCTTCGTCTGCTTCTCCCCAGAATGAATTGCAGAAATCGCGTAAACCGCGAGATGCATTTGGCTCCTGAAGGATGGAATAGTTGGATAAGGAGGTCATGGACGGCTGGGTTGTCACCGCCATAGCACGCGCAGTAATGAACGACAGGCGAGGCGGGATTGATGGATTGATGTGTCGATAGCGGAGGAAGCTTTATCCCGGCGTCGCTCACACTTTAATTTTTCGGGAACTTGTCCTTCCAACCCGAGATCAGCTCACACGGTTACCTACGATTACAGCTCAAACAGGTTTATCCGCCAGCTGCCTCCTCCCTGAACCTCAGGCTTGGGAACCTTGTCGATAGGATTAATACCTTTTTGCCTTTCTGCCTCCTCCATCCGTGCAGCCCAGCTGTCAACATCCGCCTTATCATCGTCCTCGGCCTTTGTCCATACCTCTTCCAATGCTTTACCGAGTTCATTCTCAAACTCGCTTAATTCCGCTTGTAGCGCTCGCCCCTCTTCCCGGTGTTCTTCCGTGAATTGGAAGAGATGAGGCAGGAGACTGCTGGCCTCGTCTATTACTAGTCAATGACAACCCCTTCTTTTCAAGCTGAACAGCTATACCTCGCGTTGCATGGAATCTCCCGACAAGTTTAGTGACAGATTTGAGGAGGTATTCTTCCTCATCCACTGTCCCTTTCCGTCCGGAACCCACTTTTCTTTCAAGCTTTCGCTTGGATCGTGAGCTTCTCCTGTATTTCGGTGTGAGCAAAATGCGCTGCGCAATACAAGATACGATATACTTGGAAGTTTTTGACAGAGCACTGGCTGCTACAGTGTACCGGGTGAAGGCTGTGGCTGGCATAGACACATCTGTCATAACATCGACGTTATGCAAAGTTGGGTCCTCTGTTCCATAGAATGCATCTGACGCGGGGTGTTAGCTCTTACAAAAACAGAACGAGAGAAAGATGTCACCTGGTTCCTCCACTTTTCGAATGCGCAGTTCGCGGAGACGGTTGACTTGCTTGCGGAGTTGTTCTCTCATTTCGTTGAGATCTTCTGTTATCTGTGCCTTGGTTTCCAATGCTGCAGGATGAAGGATTTCTGTTACGAGTTCCGGGCATTCCTGCACCATTATCTGTGACATCTCCTGAGCAGTGATTCGGCTGGTTTGGCTCGACGACTTACGATGCGCCTGGCCTCGGAGAACCCGTTGCCCTCCGCTATTGCAATTACTGAATGTCTCACATCTTGAGCATACTCTAGCAATACCTGCCCTGCTTCTAAATGCCGTTTCTTCGAAGAGAGTTCCTCTGGGAGAAATCATATAATCAAGGGTGTGCCTTGCATGCTCTATGGTTAACCCACCTGCTACCCTATAAGCAATGTTGACAATTTCTTCTTCAGCCAATCCAAGCAGCGAGGCGATGGTGAAGAGTTCCCTCCATTCAAGGGCGCGTTCATGGGCTATCATGGCCTTGGACAGCTTCTGTGCTTCGATAAAGACTGCAAGGCCACTGTCAATGCGTGTACAACGGTCATAAGAACGTCCTCTCGCCTAATGCAGCAGCTCTAAACTCCCGTCTGTCGAACAGCCAGTCGCCGTATAGCTCCAGAACAGTCTACTGCTATATCAGTACCGGGAGCAGATACATTGAACAAAAAACTCACATTGTACTTCTCTGTGTTTTTCCATACAGACAGCGCTGACCCGTAAAGTTGATGATCTTCGATATACTTCACAGCTTCTTCAAAGCGTTCTGAACCTGTCAAGGAATTTAGGTCGCAATGTAGCAAGCGCTGACTTTGATGTTACCAGCAAGACTGAGGTTCTTGAGAGCTTTCTCTCGACGTTTTAGGTGATTGTCAATACGGAACCGCTGATAATACTTTTCCAAGGCACGCAGCTCTCGGAGGAAGGGGAGATATTCTCGAGGGTCCTGCATATATATGTCAGTTCACTAGTCCCATTGGATTTCGCGACCCGACCTTCTGCGAATGCTGTGCAATCATTAAAACGAGCGAAAAGTCGTACATGCCCAGGGCCGTATTAAAGAGCATATCGGCGTCCGCTAGGAAAATTATATACTTGACAGCATCCTCCACGATGTCCGGGTGTTCATCTGAATGTTAATGTCAGGGAGCACGTCAGAAGGAGAATAAAACACCTTTACCGCGTAGTTTGAGCAGGCAAGCCAGGGCAGACTCATGATCTGGTGGTGTCTTAACGACATATGCTGTGAGAATGGAATTGATATATTTCGTCAAGCTTATTCGTTCCAGCTCCATCTGAACGGCATCACAGACTTGGGCGATGGTCTCCGCAGGTAATGCTCCCCGACTGCTTATTGATGAGGTGATTTTCAGACATTACGTTAACGGACTTACCCAACGACAGTCAAGAAAAGATTTATATAATCCACTTCATGAATTTGCTCCACGAACGAGCCTACGTTTTCAAAGAATGCCTTTTGATTATGATCCACGATAACGGTGAGATCAATGCGGTGTTTACGACAGGAAAGGAATGCCTTTCGATAGTTCCCTCTGAACGCAACGTGAGGAAAAGGAAGAAGATTTCAAAGTACTCTCTTACGTGTCAAGATCTTGTTTGACTACTTCCATCACCAGCGGCCGTGGATTGATCGTTTCTAAATTTCCTCGCGGCATTTGGAGTACTAGACTCATCGAACTGGGGACTGCGACCACTATTCTCGACCCACGTTCCACTTTCCTTGTCTCCCAAGTGGCCGACATGTGTTTGAATTCGTCTTCATTTGCGGAGAGTATGGCCGGCAGATTCTTCAGTGGCACGTACCAAGATTCATGGGCACTTGTCGTGTAAATAATGAAACCAGATGCAACGGTGAATGAGGTAGCATTGGGCGCAAGCGCCTTTGACGTGTGATCCGCACTCGTTGCATACAGTTTCCCGAAGGGTCCCAACCCGATAAAGAATCGCTCTTGCGCCTCATCGGTAACCAGCTGTGCTTGCAGGCAAAATTCAGGAAATTCTGCTTCCAGACCTTTCTCTTCTAGAGTCTGAGGATCGACTTGTTCCATTGATCAGCCTATAGGACAAGGACCTATTGTGGACACAACTCACGCTCAACAATTTTGCCTCTTTGATCCTGTACGAGAACTGCAGGATGTATGCAGATCAACCTGCTGCAAGCCAGATGCAACTGCCGCTGCTTCCTGACTATTGCGCTATCGTTGCTGACCTTGATGGTAGCAATAACATCGACTTGTTGTGCCGTGCCGAGCACAATAATAGTCAAGTTTCCCTCTTGAGATCGGACAAGCAACTGTCTCCAGTCGTGTATGTGTTCGTCAACTACCCCTGACCAAATTTTCACCGGATCCATAACTTTTTCAGCGCCGGGACCTATGCGCGTTCTGAGATTCCAATACTCGATATAGCCGCATTCCCAAAGAATTCCCAAATGGTCTCCTTCGTCTGAGAAGCTTGCATGCACCGGGATACGGGAGCTGTAAGCAACGGGTACGGTTGACAAATCTGGATTTAGAGAGAGCTGATATGACGACATAGGTGGCGGGACATTTTGTGTGCGGAATGGGGTTAAAAGGATGCTTGCTATTAATAGTCAATGGTCCTTGACTTAGTTCGCAAATAGTGGTACTTACAACCGTCAAATACAGCAACAGAACCAGAATCAACTGGTGGCTGAGATTGCGACGCACAGGTCTCCCAATCGTATGTTCTCAAGACGACGGCAGCTAGTGAGCTTTCAACGTGTGATACACTGGCTACAAGACAACTACTCACAATTTGTCGACAGAATCAACTGGTTTGGGTTTTCTGGATGCCAATTGACAGAGGTAAAGCGACCACTCTCGTTTGATGCGGCAATCTCCTGTTTGAGGTACCTTGTATGCGTGTTAAGTTAACTTTCATGTATTCTCTTGTGCCTCACCAGTGATAGTTGCTGGTAGTCCAGAGTTGCACTAGACAGCAATCAGTTCTGATTAGCGCTCCTTGTTATGCACCGGCAAACATACCTAGATCTCCTTTCTCTTTTTCAATCCAAAGGGTGAGAACGGTCGACTCTGCGTTCCAGAGAAGTTCGCGAACGCGGTAGCCCCATTGCCGTTTGGCATCCTGTGTCATATCCCCCAAAACAAGGCCCTTGACTCTTATTCCAAACTGCCCGTGCCGTAGACCGTTTCGTTCAAAGAAGACTACATCATGGCGATCTCTGTTACCGGCTCCCCCGCCTTCGAATCCAAATCGTTGCGTTCCTGCTATCAAGTTACCTGAAGGCCTCCACGAGAGAGTATGTTCGAGGCCGCCCACATCTTCCGAAGTGGACTGTAGGGCTCCTTGTCTATCGTACACTCTGAGAACACGTCTTCGGAGTCCATCAGGAGACGGCGGCGATAGTTTGGAAATGACAAAGTATTGTGCATCTCCACGCCAGCTGATACGTGGAAGTTCATCGTCGCTTGGGCTGGAACCTATCTTAGCTTGGGCAGGCGCCTGAGCCGCTGCTTTCCCGATTGATCCATGAAATTGTGTTTGCTTCGAGCCCCATCCGACGTTGATTGGAGCGTCTGCAAAATTGAGTTTCATTGGTTGTGTGATCAGAAAGGCACATACCCTCTCCAAATTCCGGAGTATCTATCGATGCTTCGGAAAGCACGTCGAACGTAGATGTCATTAGGACAAGTTTTTCATCGCCTGCAACCCCGTAAATTCAGGTCATCAAGGGTAATAGCCATAGCATACCTGTTACCAGAGCAAGCAGCATATCGTCTGAGCTCCACGACGCCGCTAGAATCCCACTTTCGAAACTACCTTCGACTTCTGCCTATATTCGATATAAGGTGGAATTTGTATATGGTCGATTTTCATACCGCTGGAAGCTCATTCTCGAGCGACAAAAGAGTGATATCCCCCGCACGCAATATGACATTAACGCGCTTGAATTCAGGAAGGATCTTCAATGATATTACTTGGCTTGTTTCCGCCGCTGTGGCAGCGACGGCAGCGGTGAACATGGCGAATGGACAAGCATGAACCTGCCCAGAAGACCAATTAGTTATAAAAAAGCATATAATTGGCGAGACATACATCTGATTTGGCCAACTCCCTTTGCTCTATAGACACTTTCCACAATTCGATGTCGACATCACCATCTGGGTTTTTTGACTCCGAGGCAGCATATAAAACATTCTCGTCGACATCAATGGCAGTTGCAGATATGCTCGCATTCTCAAATTGCACGGCAGACACTGCACAAAGGGTCAGATTTCTCATGGTATTGATACAAAACCGCGGTGTTGATAACGGGAAAGAGATTTGGTACCGGCCAGTGAGGTAAATACCGAAGTTTGGCAAAATTCATGATCCCCGGCCAAACAACGTCTTGTACGGTCATTTATCATGGCACCTGTTCGGACCAAGCAAAAAACCTTTCCAACAGAAGACAACAGTGTATTGAAACATCGCCAACAGAGAAAAGGCCAGGGTTCAAATGCACTTCCAGGAGTGCAGAAGATCAAGGCCTCCATTCGGCAAACAAAGAGATTGTTGTCAAAGGCGAGTCCGTTTAATTCAAAACACGTCCGAGTCTAAACGCATCGTTAGGACAACTTGGCTGCTGATGTCAGGGTGGAAACTGAACGAAGACTAAAATCACTCGAGTCTGACTTGCAGAGAGTGGAATTGGCAAAGAAGGAACGTCAGTTCGCTGTCAGATATCATAAAGTCAAGTTTTTTGGTAAGAGGTTGCTTGCATTGTTCTCTAGTTCTTGCTCGTAATAAATTAGAGCGACAAAAGGTGGTGAGGAAAATCAACCAGACGAAAAAACGGATGGGGTCAAGCGAAATCAAATCCGCATTGTCTGAGCTCAGGGTTGATCTTAATTATATCCTGGTATGTGATTGACAATCTAAACAGAAATGTCCTCATTATTGCCCTCTCAGCACTATCCCAAAACGAAGAAATACATTTCACTCTTTCCTCCTGAGGCTAGGAAAGGCGAAACTCGGCCAACGGCTGAAGAATCGGCAAATAGCAACGCACAAAAGGAAGAGATACGTTCCTGGATCAGAGAGAAGATGGTGGTTGGAGAATTGCCGGCAAAGCCAGAAGAGACCAAATCACAAAATGTTACCGTTGCCATGCCTCACCCACAACAACCTGGGAAAGCCAAGAGCAAAGCAGAGAATAATAGGGGAACTAGCGCCACGAAGCCAACGGATGATGTAGGACAAGATCCGTTTTTTGGCGACGATGGCGACGAAGAGTCAGACGAGAGCAGCGATTGAGCCGTGATCGCTCCCACTATGTATGGATTCTGCGTGTTTTCAAATTCTACATCTTCCTCAAAAACGTTTCAGTGCAATATTTGCGTCAAGCCAACATCCTCACTGCGATCAGTGGATACATATCAGCGTCATCAAACGGCTGATGAGTTTCACGGATTGCCGAAACTGAATTCGTGTCTACAGGCTAAGTGATGTGATGACACAGTCACACACCCGTGACCGTTTGATTTGCGGCATACAATGGACCTTATAGAGCAGACACGTTCTTCGGAGTTGGAAGATGGCAAATAAGAATGATATCCCCACCCGCAAAATATATGCGATCCGTTGGTTTCGCTGTTGTAATGCTTACAGATTCCTTTTGAATATGGCTCTAACACTGCTCTAACCTAGCTAAGAGAATGTAAAATAAGGGACCGCGGTTCAGCATAATTATAATAGCGATTGATCGGGTGAATTGTTTGATTCCCTTGAGATGTTGATCGTGCGAACGAAAAGTGGCAGTGAAAGGGACCAGAAATGCACTGAGCAACTAATAAATATAAATTCTTGACCTCTTCCCGTCTCCAAATATCGTGACACTGGCCGAAGACGAATTCCTTCATCGTTCTGATCTAACCTTCCATGAGCGCTGGATCGCCAACCGCTTACCTTCTATGGGCCATTTTATCCGTTACCGTGAGCCATATGCTTTTCACTGCGTGATCTACCTCCGTACGATTAATCAACATATGCAGTTCCTGATCTTCCTTTTAATCCATCTATGGACCTACGATAGATTCCAGTGCATCAAATGGAATAATGGAAGGCAGCCTGGAGCATTCAAACGGCTAATGACGTACGTTTCTCGTCAATGAGCTATATCATGTCCTTCATCTGTTCTTCTGCCAGTTATACATACCTTACCAATATCCCATTACTCGTGGTTTACACTGTTGGCATGGCCCGAATCAAATACCACGAAGGTGGCTTCTAGACTTGCGGTACATGGAACTTTGTCAATCTTACGTCCTCAAATTATAGGGTTTGTCATCGACACAAGCAGCAATCATTGTGAGCGATTGGTCCTTGTCCTAGTTGGCCCATTAACCAATTGATATTTAGTCATTCCTACACCTTCGACTTACTGGAGTGACGAGAGTAAAAAATGGCTATTGCCGCTGTATTTCTGCCTCAGCTTCGCATGGGCGCTTGAAATGTACGTTTAATTTCCCAAATTCATTACCTTCCTCACTGTTTATCAATAGAACAACTCATCTGGAAGGTACGGTCACAGTAGAAGGGCCGGTTCATGCTGATGTCGCCCTCACTTAGAGCTTACATTTTGGCTGTTCCTCCTTCATCAAGGACCTAATCAAAGACAATGGTTTCGGAGCTGGGAATTCAGGATGTGGTATATCGGTACGTCGGAATTTCAGCCCTGGATATGATCTAACTGGATAATAGGGAGCACAATGGCGATTATTGGCCTGCCCCTGACAACTCTACTTGCTGCACGCCAGAACCTTTCCACAGTATGTTTCAGCTTTCTCCGCGTCTCTTTTCCAGCTCAATTCTCGGTAGACCCTAGCATGGATTTTTCTTGTTGGCTCCTCAGCCAGCACTTGCACAACAATCTGTTTCTTCTATGTCCTTGCTCGCTTCCCGCATTTCATTGAACAAGTCAAGGCAGAAGGCGCAGAACCTAGCGTCGTCGTGCGTCTTATTACATTTTACCAACTGAACGTGAGTGCCTCCTCGTTGCTATCTGCACGTAGTAATCCCTCCAAGCGAATACGTGTCGTTTTTCGATTTCTGTTCACTATCCCGTTTTTCATCCTTGCCGCCGATGGTATTCAACCACCATACCCGATAATCGAAGACTTGTACGTTATTTCTTTTTTACGATTGGCTCGTTCACCCTCAGGCACATATCAAGGTTTGCCTCAGGTAAATAGTTTATCCTTCCATTTTGTACTACATCCGTGACGTCGCATGCACAGATTTGTTATTCATGCTTGGAGCAATCGGCTCCTTTATATCCTCAGGAATAACACTTTTTGTGAGTTGCTTTTTTTATGTTCAATTTTAATCGCTGATAACTCTGTCAGGTTTTCTTCCCTCGATCTATCACTGAGGAATCAGGGTATAGTGTCCAGGAGCGAGTGCTTGGTTTTACTGGAACGGATTCGCTGGCGCGAGTTCCGTATTCTCCTCACAACCCACAGGGTTCAAAAGTAGACATTCACGCGCCAAGTTATGACGAAGCCGTTGGCATGCAACAATTTGATTCAACACCCATATCTTGTTCCGATTCTCGCTTCTCCTTCAGCCTCGAATCTGGGCCCATTGGATCGACCCTGGGCTACGAGGCTGAAGGCGAAGGTCATGGGATGCCCCAACCTAATCATTTCCGTATGATGAGGCGTTCAATGCCATCGCGAGATCTGGCGACTCAGACAGATAATTCAACTTTTGGATGCTCAAGGCATATCGCACGGCGTCATTCTGATGGGGGAAATTTGTGTTTGCAAGTCACAAACGTTGCACCACTGAAACCTGCGAACGTGTCAGTTCTGGAGAGACGGCCGTCACAACTAGACCGCTATGTGAGTTTCCCGGAGCTTGCAAACGTTGTTCGGCTTGCTTATACCCCTCAGCTTTTGAAGTTTACTTCCCCCATTGATCTACCAGACGATGACGACAACTGACGGATTCAAGGCATCGAGCCATGAAATTTCACGCCATCTGCTAATCTATGCCACGCAATATACCTGAAATACTCATCATAACGGCGTTTTACCCATCCAACAACCTGACCGCATTACTAATGACGTTACGAACGTTTCACTTCCTGATATAGCCACCTCCATCCCTCTGCTTCCGTTGACACAGAAGCTCGAACTCGTTTTGATTCCGGTGTTGTATTTTTCCGGTTGATGTATTCGTAGATACGTTTCGTTTCTGATACCCTCTACTTATTCCGAACGGACGGGACAAATCACTGAAAAGACCAATCTTTCGGTTTCTATTATATACATAGATGGTGCTGCCAGACATGCTGATGTGCCAAAATATGTTATTTAGTTATATAAATCATATAACAGATCTCATTGGGTCTTGACTTTGTATGTGGTTCCTTGCTCGACAAGCTCGTTGAATATATTGATGTCCCATGTCGGCTTGTAGGTGCAAGGGATATTGAATCTGTCAGTAGCCGTTAGATCATACGGCAAAAGCTGGTGTCCTGGGTTAGTTACCTCGTGTAGTTGCCGATGCCAATACTCGTGACCTTGTCGTAATTCTCCTTGCTCAATTCAACCTGCTGGAAATTTGACTTGATACGTTGTTCATTGATGCTCTTTGGGATGACGGAGTATCCTCTTTCGGCACCCCAGGCGATCAGAACTTGAGCGGGAGTAGCATTGAGTTTCTTTGCAACGTCCCCTACAACAGGATATTCCGTTAGCTTCGGTTTCCCAACAACTGTCAATGTGAATGTGAGGAGGTAAGATTCAGATGTATTGATAAAAATGCCTACGGTTGTTGCCGAGCGGACTATAGGCAGTGATGTGTATGTTTTTGTCCTTACAGTAGGCAACGAGATCATTCTGCGGGAGAAGAGGATGTGCTTCGATCTGGTTTGCAGCCTGGAACAGGGTGAGGGTGAGATGTGAAATCCAAGCTCATAGGTTTTGAGCATACCGGTACCACGCCGGTGGCGTTGATAATACCTTCAAGTTGCTCAATTGTGAAGTTAGAGACACCGATTGCCCTAACTTTGGACTTGGGTAGAGCGGTCATTGCCTTCCATGTGTCCACCAATGAAACATCGGTATCCAGAGCGGCAGCAGTCTTGGCTGCGTTGGCCGGGGATAGCCCACCACCAGAAACAAAAGCCACTGGCCAGTGAATGACTATTAATGAAGCCAATGAGCGCCACCCATCGTCAACGGACGGAGAAGAGCATACGATAAAGATCCAGGTAGTCAAGCCCAAGCTGGTTGAGGGTCTCATCCAGTGCGGATTCCACGAGCTCGGGTTTGTGGACATTATTCCAAAGTTTGGAGGTGATAAACAGATCTTGTCTTTTAACAACCGAAGGAATGACTTTCTTGAGGGCAGCACCAACTTCAAGCTGATTGCCGTAGATTCTCGCTAGGTCGAGGTGGCGATAACCAGCCTTTACCGCGTACTCAACCTAAAGGGAGGGCAAGGGCAGAGATACTGAGATAACATCAAACTGTTATTAACTGTTACATACAGCATTTTCAACTTCGTGCGGCTGCGAAAGCCAGGTACCCAAGCCGATCTGGGGGATCGAAGTGCCGTTATTAAGAGGGATAGTCTTTCCAAATGACATGGTTAGGCTGTCTTGTAAAATGTCCTAGCAATAGAAGCTTGAGACTGTCCATGAGTATTGCGCTCGATGCCTTTTGAACTCGTTGGTGCCGTATCCGGCGTCCCGTCACTCATGCCGTCGCTCGAGCGACGGATGACCGAATGAAACTGGAGTCCTTAGCATGATGTCAATGCTTTCAAGCTTGAGCTTGAGCTTGGAGTAGGTTAGATGATTCATTAACTGAGACAAGAGCAAAATAAAAGTTGAAATGCGCCCAGAACCCTAGATGAAACATCGCACGCTGTCGGTAGAATTGCTGTGCAAATTTGGCACGGGAGTCGCTGGCAAACAGGGCTCCTATATGTGCTCGTCGTTAACCTCTGTCGTCGCTTAACATATCCTCAACCACCAGCCGTCTACCATTATTCTAGAAGAGTTCAATGTCTGTTTCGTATCGGAATGGCTCAGCGTCGTATCACGACAAGAAGAAGCACGACCAACAGGAGATGACCTCCATCCCGCTCACATCTTCCACACCCTATTCAAGCAATACTGCTGTATTCCGCAATCCTCGGAGTGCAGGTTACGGCCCTCGGCGCAATTCCTCGCCCCCGGCATCTGCCTACTTTCCATCGCTTGATGACGTCAATCCCAGAACTGTCAACTCCCCTGAAACGCAGTCTCATTTCGCCTACAGCACACAACTCAGGCGCCATCATGTCGAATTCGGCGACAGATTAAGCGCGCTCCGGTCGCCAGCAGATTTTGCTGCTCTAGTCAATGACCAAGCAGCTAGTCTTTGGACGAGAATCATCAATACCATAACTGGCAAGAAACCAGATAGAGAAGACGACTATACAAACCGGACATATAGCGCCCTTGAACAGGAAGCCAAGGGCGAATCCCTGTCTGCAAGGTTTGCACATTGTTCTATAGAGGTATGTTCACTTTTTTAACTTGACACGTACTCTTATGTCTTATTGAAATTAGGACACTATTGCATATTTTAGAACATCTGCCACGAATGGCTTATTACGCTCCGATATACCCAATCTATTAGCAACGCACGGATATAATGAGTTTTCTGTATCAACGCCCGAACCGGTCATACTCAAATTCCTCAAAACAATATATGAAAGCCCCCTTATTCTGCTGCTATGTGGAAGCGCTGCTATAAGTGCTATCATGGGCAACGTTGATGATGCACTCAGTATCACAGTCGCTGTACTCATTGTCTTAACTGGTGAGGAGCTGGGCTATCCGAAGTTCTTCACGTAGACTGAGCATGTTCATCTAGTTGGCTTTGTCCAGGAGAGGCGGTCTGAAAAGAGTTTGGAATCTCTCAACAAACTTGTTCCACATCATTGTCACGTCATTAGGTTTGTTTACACCAGCTTAACACTCGTTGTCAACTCACCCAAAATAGGGAATCCGAAACGCATCATATATTGGCTAATGAGCTTGTTCCCGGCGACATCGTCAATTTTTCCACAGGTGATCGAATACCAGCCGATATCCGCCTGCTCTCTGCAGTAGATCTGGAAATAGACGAGAGCAGTCTGACTGGTGAAACAAATACACGAAAGAAAAACGCCGAGACTTGCGAGTATACAA
This sequence comes from Amanita muscaria Koide BX008, assembly GCA_000827485.1. NCBI lineage: Eukaryota > Fungi > Basidiomycota > Agaricomycetes > Agaricales > Amanitaceae > Amanita > Amanita muscaria. The sequence goes on from KN818227.1 coordinate 102,869, forward strand.
CAAATGATCAAGGGAAACCTGATGGAAACCCAGTCGCGCTTGCAGACAGGGGATGCGTCGCGTACATGGGCACACTTGTACGAGGCGGCCGAGGCAGTGGAATTGTGATTGCGACTGGCACTGACACCGAATTTGGAATAATCTTTTCCATGATGCAAGACGTAGGCACTAGGTGAATTTCATATTGTGTTTTCTCACTAGATTTGGATAGGTGGAGGAACGCCGGACACCCCTTCAACTCAGCATGGATGAACTGGCCAAGAAGCTTTCAATTATTTCGTTCGGAATCATTGGTGTGATTTGCTTGATTGGGGTCTTTCAGCACAGATCTTGGCTGGAGATGTTCACTATTGGAGGTGCGTGTCTGCGAATGGCATTGGTCGTATTCTTATGAACCATTCTAGTATCACTTGCTGTTGCTGCAATACCGGAGGGTCTTCCTATTGTTACGACAGTCACGCTAGCCCTTGGTGTATTGAGAATGGCAAAACGGAAAGCCATCGTCAAGAAACTTCACTCGGTCGAGGCCCTTGGGTCTGTGTCTGTTATCTGTTCAGACAAGACAGGTAGGGTACTTGGAATGCTGTCTAGCGTTGTATTGACGGCTGACAGGTACTCTGACTAAAAATGAGCAGACAGTGACACAGCTATATGTAGTCGACGAGACTGTGCACCTGGATCCAACGTCAGCGACTCAGCATACGGGTCAAATCCCCCCTGCTATGAAAAAGGCGCTCGATATAGGCGCTATCTGCAACAACGCCTCGACCGAACGAAATCAAGAAGGTCAATGGATTGGACAATCCACAGACGTTGCCCTACTCAACGTGATGGACATCTTCGACGTCCCGAACAGACGACCGGTGGGTATCTTGCTGACTTATTTGACAATTCAACTATAATCCCGTTATAGACATTCAAACGCCTTTCAGAAAAGCCATTTAGCTCGGAACACAAGTACATGGCCGTCAGTGGCGTTCACACAGACGGGACTTCTGTCAACATCAACGGGACTTCACGAGAAATGTATTATATCAAAGGCTCGATTGATACCATTCTAGATCGGTGTAGGTTCTACTATGTGAATGACGAGTCAACGCCATCCCTGGACACCAACACACGACAAGTTATAACGAGCAAGGCTGATCTGGCTGCATCAAAAGGACTTCGTGTAATCGCAATCGCATTCGGATACGGCCCTGTCGACTCACGATCTGCGTCCTCTTCCCGGGAAACTCCATCAGACAACTATGAAAAGACAAACTTAGTCTTTGTAGGGTTTCAGGCCATGATTGATCCGCCGCGCAAGGGTGTAGCAGATTCAATTGGGCTGTTACAAGCCGGCGGCGTACATGTCGTTATGATTACGGGAGATGCGGAGCATACGGCGCTTTCGATAGCCCAAAAGCTAGGAATCTGTGTCAGCCAAGCTGCTAGCGGCAGGGGGCCGACGAGCCACTATTGCTTGACGGGTAATGCGATTGACCAGATGAGCAAGGCACAATTGAAGGAGCGGGTGGGGAGCGTCAGTGTATTTGCGCGGACAACGCCAAGGCATAAGATGGCAATTGTGGAAGCGTTTCAGTCGAGAGGCGCTGTGGTCGCGATGACTGGAGATGGAGGTGGGTCTTTCTCCTTTAACCAAGCACTGTTCTTGTTTGATTGAGAAGATTGCAGTCAATGATGCTCCTGCCTTAAAAATGGCTGACATTGGCGTCTCTATGGGCAAGAGTGGAACCGATGTTGCAAAAGAAGCTGCCGACGTTATTTTGGTAGACGACAATTTCAGCTCGCTACTACCTTCTGTGGAAGAAGGTGTGTGTGTTGACTATTGCCAAAACGGCCACGCAATCTGATGGAACGACGACAGGGAAGTCAATCTTTCATAACATCCAAAATTTCCTGTCGTTCCAATTGAGCACGGCGGCGGCCGCTTTGACGCTGATTACACTAAGCACTATGTTTGGCCTTAGCAATCCGTTGAACGCGATGCAGATATTGTTTATCAACATTTTGATGGATGGTGAGACTATTTTAGATCGTGGTGTGGCTGGTAACTGACGGCGTCTAGGGCCTCCTAGTCAGAGTTTGGGCGTGGACCCGGTAGATCCCGCTGTTATGCGCCGACCACCTCGAAAGAAGGATGCCCCCATCATAACAAAACAGTTACTATATCGGGTTATCTTTGCGGCATCGTTGATTGTGATGGGAACGCTATTTGTGTACATGTACAGGCTATCGGACGACGAAATGTCAAGAAGGGAGCAAACAATGGTGTGTACCTTGTTGCACCGACCAACCAAAGACTAACCCAGTACAAACAGACCTTCTCATGTTTTGTATTTCTGGACCTCGTATCAGCGGTGCAAAACCGGGGACTCGGGTGCGGAGTATTCCAGAATCGGATGCTGGTGTTGACGGTTTCCGTATCGGCCATCACTCAACTTGGTTTGGTCTATATACCGTTTATGCAAGCGATTTTCCACACGGAAGCACTGCCGTTGGGTGATCTAGCTGTGATACTAGGTTTGGCGTGTGTTAGCATGTTGCTTCACGAGGCGAGACGGGCGTATGAGCGGAAGCTGATGGCGGAAGAGTACGTTAGCGGGATGGAAAATGTGTAATGTGAATAACGGAATAATTTATGATAAAATAAGCTTCCTTTACGAGCTGTCTGATGGCTGTCATAACAAGTGGAGGTAAGAGCGCATGGCCTCATATCGTCCCTTTTAGCGCTCTTTCCAGGCTGCAAACGCCTCCATATCGCCTCAAAGCCAAAACCTTGAGGTGTGATAAAGACACCCGTTGGGGGTAAGTCACTGCCCGCGCTACCATTTTATTTCACGGGGCCACCATTTCCAATCGGCCGAGGCGCTAGTCTCAGTAACTTCAATTTTCTCCTCGTTGATAGGAACCTTGTCCAGAGACAAGAGTGAATACAAGTGACGTACAAAGTCTTGTTCCTAAATGTGCGATCCCCTGACATTTCACTTGTTCACGCTTCCAGCCTCAGGGATATAAAGCAATCTGAACAAACTTATGACGAGCGAAAATCAGCGTGTGGGTATCTCAGAAGCCAAGCCTCGTTCTCGCCGCGTGGAGGGCACGGCCAAATCCCCACCACCCCTTTCTCCCAGCTCTTCAAACTCCACTTCTCCGCCCCTTCCTGCCAGGTCTCCTCTTAGACCACCCACAAGATCAATTTCCTCTTCTGCCATGTCGACCATGTCGCGCCACAGTCTAGCTACGGAGCCCTCGGCCTCCTCTCGTAGTCAGGGTTCCGTCAAGCCAGATACCCCTCCCCCATTGGCGCCTGAAGACACAGCCATTGTCGCAAATGCTGATCCTCCTATCCCAGGCTCCTTTCCGATGCGCAATCCAACAAGCTTCCACACTCTTGAAGGCCTGCTAGAATCCATCGCTAATCTAAACATGGACGAAACCCTCAGGGCAAAACCCTTTGCACCATCCCGTCGGTCAGAGTCTCCCTTGAGCATTTCTCACACCGAGGCAGACGAGGAGAGATTTTCCTCCTCATCTGCTTCGTCGCTTGGCCAGCCCCAATCATCACAGCCCATGACGAAGCGACAACATGCGTTGCAGGAGCTGCTCTCGTCGGAAAGAGCGTATGCTTCCGATTTAGCGCTCATATGCGAAGTTCACATACCGCTAGCGCTAGGTACTTGTTCCTTTTCCGATCATCTCATCGGTTGTCTAACTGATTGTAAATCCTGAACATCAAGGGCATGAAGGTGCCATTCCCACACCTCAGACGTCATCTCAGGATTCGTCTGCTTCTTCGCCTCGCTCGCAGTCTACAGCTTCCGATATCTCACACATACCCTGCGGTCCTCCTATGTCTATGGAAGACACTAAGATTATCTTCAATAACGTGCAAGAACTCGCCCTTTTTTCAGAGTCTTTGTGCGACAAACTAGAAAAGGCGATAGGGGCTGGCGATGACGACGACCACGTGGGGGGTCTATTCCTCAGCATCGTAGGCACTGCCTTGATTTTATCATTGCACCCGCAGCTCATCCGTTACATCATAGATTAACGAGTTTGAAGCACCGTACAAATATTATATCACTAGACATCCAACCGCCCTTGCGCATCTGCAAAATCTTCCACAGACTCCTGCGCTCACCAACTACCTATCGCGAACGCAAAGCGTAGCATCCGCTGTATCACATGCATGGGATATTTCTTCGTTACTTATTAAACCTGTCCAGCGGTTGCTCAAGTATCCTCTCCTTATGCTTGCGCTTTACGAAGAAACCCCCGATGGTCACCCGGACAAAGAGAATCTCGATCTTGCGCGGAAAAAGATGGAAGAAGTTGCGCGGAATGTCAATGAAGGCCGGAGAAGGGCAGAAGTTGTGAAAGAGGTGTTGTCATCAAAGAAGCCTCTGTCGGCTGTCAACCTTAGTAAGATGAAGAATATTCGTGTCGGTTTCAATCGGCTTCCGGCTGACGCCGACAGTATCGAGGCTCTCAAGGTGGAGAGGATGCATATGGAGTTGAAGAGGGTCGATTCGTTCGCTCAGCAGTTCGCCAGGAACGTTTTGGATTGGTCCAGATCCATGAGCAACGTAGTCGTCGCCCTCCGTGTCTGGGCCATCAGCTTTGGAAAGGTGATCGGATTGTCTATGGATCAAGGGAGTGAGGCATTCGACGCCTTTTTGTCTGTGGTGGAAGAGCAGCTGATGCCTCTGTGTGTCTCGTTGGAGGCCACAGTCAATGATAAGCTGCTTAAGGAGATAGCCCACCTGCTCAACAGCATGACGCAACCTTTCAAGCTCCTTGCATCAATGATGGAACAAGAGCCGCTTCACCACCACTTGTTGACGATGAACATGAACAACCGTCGTCCTCCCCCTAATCTCATCGAAGCATCGAATAATTACCGCGCTCTTCGCGATCAGCTCGCCGCGGAGTTGCCGGATTATCTGCTGCTGTTGCACAAGGGCCTCACAATCCTCACAAGAAGATTGGTGGCTATCCAAACGGAATTTTGGAGAGCAGTGCGCGATAGGTGGGGCTCTCTCTGGAACATGCTACGCGTCGATGGCGAAATGAATGCCGGGTACGAGGAGACTATCAAAGTGTGGTGGACAAGATGGACGGAAGTGGATGACATCGTTTCCTCCATCAACATAACCCAACGGCGTAAACTGTACACAGAGATTGTGGTTCGATCTCGCAACTCGACCCACTCATCTGGTGATTCCGTGCAGTCTAGGAGGACTTCACCTACGACAGGCAATGTGTCAAACGTTCTCTCTGCACTTGAGCCCACCCATGCTTCACTGACTCGCACCCGAGCACGAGGTGCCAGTGACGCTTCGGTGCGAGCACCGAGACCGCGTACTGCCGGGCGCAAGATTTCGAACGAGAGTTTACGCTCTGGCATCCCAAGGCAAACTAAAGCTGTGCGAAGAAAGACGGATGAGTTTACCGATTATACGCCTCAGCCTCATACACCACCGCAATCGGCGATTAGTTCTACTACGCCATTGCCGCGTAGGACGAGCATGCCCCTACCAATCGGAAGGCCTACTCCGGGTCGGAGCGATTCATCCTCGCGTACTGCCGCGACATCGTTTGCAGGTACCGACCCAGATCAAACACTATGCCCAGAGAATGGCTCACCTGAACATTATCATCGGCACAAACATGATAATTATCACCAGTACCAAGATGACCGGCACGCCTACGATCATGATCGTAATCGTGATCGCGGTCGAACCTCGAGGAAGTCCAGTCTGAAGCACAAGGAACACGAAAAGAAGTCGAGCGAAAGAGCGGAGTCCGACGATTACAACAACAAGAACGGGAAGCGGACAAGCTCGTCTAAGCGCTCTTCAGGTGGTCGTCACCTAACTGAGTCGTTCAAAACCATAGCGTCACTGTTCAATTCCGGATTCTCTGCTCCGCCCCTCTCAACTGCAGCCGCATCGGATGAATCATGGCTGACCGTGAATAACAACGATCCGCGAGTGCTTACACAGTCGCAGCGGGATAGCTGGATCAACAAGGAGACCAAGTATGTCTGTCGGGTGATTCACTCGTGTGTCCCACCCGCATCTGTGTCGTATTTCAGTTTCCCGTTCTTTACACTTGTGGAGGATGACATGTACGAAGTGCTCCAGGAAGCTGGTCACCCAAGTATGCATCCGAAACTTCCTTTATATGTGGATGACGGTGAAGATTGCTTGTTGTTATGTCGAGATGTTCATCAAAATGTTGGTTGGGCGTTTGCCAGCTTTTTGGAGCCCCTAGATTCTGTTCCTGTGCCTGTAGAGCACAGGAGGTGATTCGGATGCTTTATTTCTTTTTCTCTATGTGTGCTGACGACACTCTAACGACTCGTATGGCCTCCTCTGTATATGATGAATGTATGTATATATGTTCTGTGTTTCATTTATTCCTTCCAGTATTTTTACTCTTTTCATGCATACAGTATCTTTATTAGAATCCGCATACAACATATGTTTTCAGGACATGGAGATCCAGTTGTTCAATTCCACAACTTGTGAGTCTGGGTTCGTCTTTGTCGGCT
>KN818227.1:109550-175710 GCA_000827485.1 Amanita muscaria Koide BX008
CTTGTTTGCTCGTGGATAAACCGATCCGTGGAGCCCACGGTTCTCTCTTGCATTGTATTGGACGTCTTCAATCATACGCGAACAACAACAACGATGTACCAGCTCGAGACACTGGCAAGTAGAAGAAGTCGGGCTTCACAATCAACGCGCACACTCAAAATAGCGAATCTTGGCCCTTGCCGCGACTTAACTCTCTTAGAGCAATGTGTGCGCTTTATCGTGCGGAAACCAAGTGCCGCAGATGAGGTCGAAGCTGGAATGAGGAAACACCTGGACCCCGCAATTTCATTATTGAAGAATGGAAACCGTCATGCAAGCCATTGCATATCTACATCTCCAGATATTCTGACCATGTAACTGTGTAAGTAATTGGCTGCTTCTGCTTCTCAGAACTCATTATATCGTTTCATCTTTCCCCCGTCCACTTCTTCCAAACAGACTCATCAGCTCAGCGATCTAGGGGGGCCACTGCAGAGGATATCGTAACACGTCGTACTCAGTTCCCCCAAGAAACTGGCCCCAAGGCGCCTTCGAGTGCTGGAGACCTGGAAGAATTCTCGAAGCGACAGGAAAACCCAGATCAAATGATTTATTGTAATCGGCCTCAGCATGCCTCAGCACTTGTGCCCCTGATGCTGCTTCATCCTATCTTCGGCCAATTTATCGATGATTGCGAGAACTACAAGCCCACGAAGACAAAGAGGCTCGGGGCAGGGAGACTAGAGACGGCAAACCTGAAAACATACCCATTGTCGCAATTCAACATCAGCCGTACAATACACAAGTTGACAGGGTATTCATGTAACGGCAGGAGAAGACAGCTGACATATTGACCGCATGATTGTTTTGCGATAGCTCTGCGAACGTACAATCATTCCACATGGCTCCTGTTTGCCGAAGACTCAAATACCCCTCTCCTTAGCTTTCATCTCGCGACGGTATGGTCAAGTTTTCCTGGACTTTTCTTACTACTCTGTTGGCGGTGTGGGCCCCGTCCATCTCTGCTCTCTGGCCCCAACCCCAGCACATTACTACCGGCACCACGCCGCTTCGTCTTTCCCAGGGGTTTTCCATCTCACTGTCCAACATTAACGGCCCTCCTCAAGACTTGAAGGATGCCATTACCCGTACCCAACAATATTTGCAAAGAGACAAGCTACAAATCCTGGCGGTTGACCGTGGCGCGTCAAATGCTGGTGCCATCTCTAAAGCGAGCATCCTCTCCAAATTGACCTTGTCGCTTGATGGAGGGTCAGTGACCAGCATTTCACAAGAAGCGGTTAAACCCCTCGAGTCGCGAGTTGAAGGCTACTCCCTCTCCATTCCTGCGAATGGCGGAGAGGCAGTATTACATGCCAACACCACTCTTGGATTGTTCCGAGGTTTAACCACCTTCGGCCAATTGTGGTATGACTGGGACGGCACCACCTACACGCTCGAAGCACCTGTCAACATCGTTGATAGCCCAGCATATGTAAGCGTCTTTTGATCCGCCACGTACCCGACCATTGAACCGTCATCCATGTCAGCCATACCGTGGATTCATGCTTGACACGGCGCGAAACTAGTAAGTCCGGGCTCAGCACAAGTGTTCATATGACATATAACAATTTCCCTCTATCTAGTTTCTCCGTGTCGGATATTTTGCGGGTGCTGGACGCCATGAGCTGGGTCAAGGTCTGCCATTTCCAGTGATTTGAAAGATTGCATCCAGCTCACTATACCCAGCTGAACACGTTCCACTGGCACGTCGTAGACTCGCAGTCGTTCCCTCTGGTGGTACCAGGATTTGAAGAAATCTCTCAAAATGGCGCATACTCATCTGCCTTCACCTATTCCACGTCGGATGTGAATTATATGGTTCAATACGCAGCTGCGGTGCGGTATCAATAAGCAAACAAGTACATTCCACATTGACTATTGCACAGCGCGGTATCGATGTTATTGCAGAGATTGACACCCCTGGCCACACGGCTATCATTTACACATCCCACCCAGAGCATGTTGCTTGCCCTCTAGCGACCCCTTGGGCACAATTTGCCAATGGTATGTTAGCAGGCACCTTGACAGAAGCAAACTAACCGACGCTTCATAGAACCGCCGGCTGGGCAACTCCGTTTTGCATCTCCGGTCACTACAAACTTCACAGCCTCCCTTCTAACGTCGGCATCTTCACTTTTCTCGTCTCCGTATCTCAGCACGGGAGGCGACGAGCTCAATATAAATTGTTATACTCAAGATGCGCAGACTCAACAGGAGCTCGGTAAGTTCATTCTCAGTCCACTGAATGCATAAACAACCGTAAAGAAAGCCCAGCAAAACAAGACACTTGAACAAGCATTGGACACGTTCACCCAAACAACACATGGGGCATTGAGGATGAAGGGAAAGACCCCTGTAGTTTGGGAGGGTGCGTATCAATCATTTGCTCAACAATTGCATTTCAAACTCGGATCCGTTCCAGAAATGGCGCTGGTCCACAATGTAACCCTGGGAAACGATACATTGGTCATGTGCGTTACTTTATTGAATGATTCTCATGTCGATGTGAACCAGATTTGATTGCAGGGTTTGGATCTCGTCACAGAATGTCCAAGCTGTGGCACAGAAAGGCTTCAAAGTTGTTCATGCTGCGTCTGACTATTTCTACCTTGACTGCGGTGCCGGTGAATGGATTGGAAACGACCCCGCAGGGAACAGCTGGTGCGATCCATTCAAGACTTGGCAAAAGGTTTGTTTGATCATTGTTTCTCACTATGCATCGGGAATTCATCGTTTTCTCATCACACTAGGCTTACACTTTCAACCCCACGGCCAACTTGACTGAGGCTCAAAGTAAATTAATCATGGGTGGTGCGTATGGAATTTCTTGCCTTCGACTCTCATGACATTCATCATGTTTCAGGCGAACAACTTCTCTGGACTGAACAATCTGGCCCGTCCAACCTCGACCCTATGGCCGCGTGCTGCTTCCTCTGCTGAGGTAAAGTGCTATTGTCGATGATACCATCTAGCTACCTTTGATTAACAAAATTGATAGCTCTGGTGGTCTGGTGCTGGAGGCAACGTTGATACCGCACTCCCAAGATTGCACGACCTTTCGTTCCGGTTCTTGCAAAGAGGAGTCAACACAATCCCGCTTCAGCCCCTCTGGTGTGCACTCCGCCCCGGAGCTTGTGATTTGACTGCTTGAATGGAGCTGGCTTCATAGGTGCTGGGTTACAACTATATTTTGTGATCTAAGTACTAAAGAATAAAGTATTTGGTCCTCTGAGGTCGTGGTTTGCAACCCATTCAAACTTGGTAGAATCCAGTGAATTGATATACTCGGGTAATCAGATTGTCAGCCTAACCGTACGCTCTACGGACTGTAACCAATATTACCGGAATGAGTATGACGTTCATCCGAAGTTTCCTTTGGTATGAGAGATTGCTTGTTGGCTTGGCGTTTGCCAGCTTTCTCGAGCCCCTAGATTCTGTTCCTGTGCCTGTAGATCACAGGCTGAGGTGATTCTTATTTCTTTTTGTGATGATCGGTTGTATATGTACTTAACGCCTGGTATAGCGTCTTCCGTTCCTTCCAATATTTTTGCTCTTTCATGCATACACTATGTATCTGTATTTGAATCCGCATACTACTACATATGTTTTCAGGACGTAGCCAACCAATCGATCATATTCTACAACTCAAGTTGCTTAAGTTTGGGAGTTGGGGGTTCGTGTGTCCTAGGATCAACCGCCGCTCCTTCTGCATTCAACGGCCAGAACGTGTTCCTGAAAACATTGTTAGGGTCATAAAGCCGTTTAATCTCAACAAGTCGGTCCCAATTTGCGCCAAAGCTAGCCTTGGTGCGTTCTGGAGGTTCGTGACGACCCAGAAACTGTATTTAAAAAAAAGCGGTGATAAACAAGAGTTGAACACATAGGCGGGTTAATATCTCACACTTGGAAACGGACCTCCTACAGCGACACGAGTCAAGGTTTCCGCGATCCACTAGAAAACCAACGTGAGCCAATCCTACCTTGTTGCATGATGTCCTCACTCACCTCTTCAGCAGATTCGACACATCGATCATCATCGACATCCATTTCCCATTGATGAAGGGCGGCAATAGTAAATGAAGCCTCTCTCTGTGATTTTGGGACGCAAGTGTCCTCAAAGTCCGTGATAGCTCCTCCTGCGAGTTCGAAGAGCCAGGCTTAGGGCGGAAAAAAGCAGTGCATCAGTAAAAATTGCAGACAAACAAGGGAGAATTTGCTTACTACATCCTACAGGCGTATCGGCAAACTTGAGGACGGTCTCGTTGATTACGTCGTCTGGAAGTGATGAGATAAGAGCAGAACGGATGAACCATTGGCGTCCAGCTGAAAATGGCAATGAGTGAGCCAAAAAAGGATAATCAACGGTTCTGGTGTACCTTTTCCACGAAGCACTTGGGCAACACTGTCTTGTTGGTGTAAAAAACTTTTCTCGCTAACCTCGTTGAGCAGACATTTTTCGCCGTCCCAGGACGAGATGGCTGCTAGAAATTCCTGGCCTTTCTCCTTGGGTCCGACGTAACACATTTGGACGACGACTAGAGAATCTTTTCCCGCAGGCCCCGCGGTTAGAAGTACGTTTGCGTAGAGTTCTCGCGGAGCATTCTTGACACAATCCCGGTAATGTTTAATAAGAGAAGGTGCAGTAGCTTTGTGAAAGCGACTACATACAGCCAAAGGAAAGATTAGCCGCGGCACTTCGCAAAGGAAAGGTACAAACTAGATTAGATTGCCTGCGAAGACGACGGGTACGGGGAATGCTCTGGCTTTATAACGAATCGCAACTCCAAAAACAGTTCCCGCCCCCCGAAGCGCCCACCAAAGATCTACGAGAAGAATGTCGTAAGCTGAGTTGAGGAAAACAAGGGCTCTATGCTGACCAGGATAACTGTTCTCGCTGACGGTAACAATGCGTCCATCAGCCAGCACCATCTCGACCTCGACAAGATTGTCGATACTCAGACCGTGTAACCGTCCAAGGAAGCCAAATCCGCCCAGAAGCATGTTTGAAGAGCCGACAGGGTGTGCGGCGCTAGAATGTCATGGTAGTCAAGTGAGCTAGAATAATGATGTAAGAGAAAACCTACAAGGGGACATGATACGGGATTCCATCCCCATATCCTGTTAGGTAACGAGCCTTGAGTTTATGCTTGGCAGTGAAGGTATCAATTTCTTTCTGCCTCATGCCAGCCCCGAAAGTAACAAAAGCATGAGGGTATATCGGCTCCATCTCCGAGAGTAAAGGTAATTGAGAAGAACCCAGGAGATTCAAGGGAGATCTATCTGCAGGCCACGCAGGGACTGGCTGTCGGACCGGTAAGCTGGAAAGCAAGAGAGAACGAGGTGGCCCTCCAAGTGAGTAAGAGGACGGCGAAAAAGCGGCAGGGCCTGGATCCATGTATCCAAACGGGTCAGCGCCACTAGGTCTTGTCGCGGCATACGGACTAGAGGCAGGCGAAGGGGTAGTAATAGAAGTACCCGAAAACGACTGTGCACCAGAATCATTCGAAAAGGGTGAACCTTGATCTGAGCCAGATAAATTGTCAGAACTGCGTGGAGAGATCTCCGCTTCCCCGACACCCGCACTTGGGCTAATCGCTTCGGCGGTCGAACCGCCGAAGGGGAGGTTATTAACACTGAGGCCGAGAGGCGTGTGCAGGAAACCTGCTACTGAGGGAGAAGCAAAGTCATACATCCTGAGAGCGATATCAGCTTCGTGGCGTTCCTTCCCGGCAGAAGCGACGGCTTTTTTGCCTTTGCTATGGACGCTTGCGACATCGGCCAGACTAGTGAAAGAACCATCCGCGTGGGGTGGTTCTATGTCCGCGTCGGCAATTTTGCAGAGGTCGATGATAATGTCACCTCCAATGGCCCATCCGCCGGTACCATAACCGCCTGCTTTTATGGACGGTGACAATGAATGCATTGTGCAAAATTGAATAACCCTGCAATTGATCGTGATGAGACAAGTATGAATGAAAAAATGAGAATCGAGAACCTGCTAACATCCTCGGCATCTAGAGGGCAAACAGCTGCTTTGGCGAGCGAAACTACGTTGCCATTGAAGACGGTGGAATGGTGCATGAAACTAGAAATACGATTAACAGTCAGAGGAATGGCTTTGAAAGGCATGGGGCAGGACGCCAAACCTTGGTTGGCCGTAGAAAAAGGTATCTCCCCTGCAGAGAGCGTCCAACTCTTCACGCAACTCTGGTGCAAGGGGTTCGATGTTGACTGTCTCGTACAGTTCCATTGCGGAATACTGAAGGACAGCTTGCGTAGTGTGCGCGCTTATAAGCAGGTTGCCTCGTTCTTCATCAAATCCTAATTGAAAAAGCCGATCAACCCATGTTCCATAGACGTATTGCGAACGCACTATGCAAGACTGGTTTTCAGCGGCGAGTTTATTGTAAATGAACAACCCTTGTGGAATTCGTTAGTATGCCCAAAATAGACTCGCTGTTCATTAACATTTATGGAATCGACAAAGAAGAGACGCCGCAGAGTGCTTCCAATTAGTTTACAGATATAGAGCGGGCTTGCGGTGAGGGGTGCTTTTCATTGTGGTGATACCGAATAAAGCAAAGATCGTCATTGACTAGTTGAGCGATTCTTTTGTTTGTGTACGTTGTATGCGTTCCGGCTGATTGGCGATATGCACACCAAAAGCGCCGTGGCGCCGCCTCCAGTTGCTCCCCACGCTTCGTCGGCCACTTGACGGTTAGCAGCTTGCTAATTCACCACTAGACGGTTAGCAGCTTGCTAATTCACCACTTGACAGGCACCGATGCGCGCATCCTCATTGAATTGGCCGAATATGTAGAATTTTAAGCCGATGATTATAAGGGAACAGCCACGTACATTATTAGATACGTATGACAGCTACCCACTCCTTCATGATTCTGCGCCGTTGCCGATTCTCATCTTGGCAACCTGACCATCTGCATCCTGAATTTCAATTTCAACATCCCTGACAGAATCGCCGATGTTTTCGCCCTCCTCTTCCACAGCTTCAGTTTCATCGATGTTCATGACTTGTACCATATATTTCGCGCCTTCATCCCAACCGGCCATCTCGGCCTCCGCTAGTGGTGACCGCCCTGTGGCGTTTTTGATGTCTATAAGACGGCCGCCGGGGCCGCCAGGGTGCTGGATGAGTTTTTGAGCAACTGCCAGTTGAGAGTTGATGGCCGCCCAATGCAGGGCTGTAGAGCCCGAACTGTTCTGAACAGACAGAAGTGATGGCGAGACGAGGGGCAGTAAATAATCCAATATGTCTAGAATGTACTTTTCGTGAGTGAGATTGGTGTGTAACGGGTGCAGAGCTATTTCATACCTAGATGACCATTGCCTGCTACCATGTGCAACACCGAATTGCCACTTCCATCTCGCACCAAGTCGAGCGACCCCTTCCCATGGGTTTCAACGAACTGACGAACGTCGTCTATGTCGCTATACCGACATGCAAGCAAGAGGTCTTCGTTTTCATCTTCCGTTGCTCCCATCTTATCGCCAATGTTGTTCAAAAGTGATGGATGAACCTGTGACGCCCCAGTTCCTCGTGCATCTGTCCAAGTTCACATGGCTGTGCTGCTCTTCGGTCTCCGGCAGTTCTGTTGCCTGTTGGACTCAAACATACCAACACCATCTCCGGTAACCGGATCTACCGATGGGGCAGTCTAAATTCACCCTAGCTCCCACATGGTTGTACTTAAGCTCTTAAGTTGAACGGGTGCAGACGGTAACAATCAGGCGTTTCGACTTAAGTCCCTCGGTGCTTTCATATTCTAATCTTCGTCCTTTCCTTTCTTCTCCAACCGTTGTAGGGACAACTATGTGTCACACATCCCCGGCGAGTTTCTTGGTCTGGTCGACTTTTGCTACTGGGGTAAGTGTCGCTATGACATGAAGGTCTTTCGACCTTGTTAATAGTTCCCCTTCTCCCGTCTAGCTTTTGGGTTTCCTCCTGTATCACTTGTGGGCTTTCGACAGATTTCAATGTGTCAAGTAAGGTGCTTTGATACCTCACATGAACAGGCAGAAGCTAACTCGAGAGCAGATGGAACAACGGCCCTTACTCCGGCGCGTTCAAGCGTATCATGACAGTAAGTCTGTATGGAGATTTCTACTGCACTCCAATTGACTTCTTGCGCTAGTATTCGTACCTTCTGTCTGTACCGCTGTCGTGGATATTCACTATAGGGTTCGCGATCATAAAGTATAATAATGGATTTATCGTCATCCCGGGTCTCGGCGGTGTTACGGGTAAGTTGCAGACAATCTATATTCAGCGATTTCACTGATAGGAAATCTCAAGTTTTCCCGAAACCATACACGGCTTGGGATCCGGTGTCAAAGGCTGCAGTTTTTCCCCTTATGTTTCTCTTTGCCTTTGGATGGGCATTAGAGGTGTAGGTTCTCCCGCGTTTGATTATCTTCGTCCCTGATCGTCTTTCAAGGGTTACTCACCTAGAAGGTGCGATGAGCTCGAATACAAGTGTCCGCTTGTGTTCACAGCCTGGACAGAGCTATGCTTCTGGTACTTCTTGCTCAACGTCGGCAATACTACACGAGATTGGTTCCGAACGTGGCACTTCAGATTTTGGGTGCTAGGTTCTACTTCGGCGGTGATATCGTTGCCTCTCCTCGCTATCTTTACGAGAGCGGACCCCTTAAAGGTTAGTTTACATGCAACGGAAAAAATAGTAATGCTTATCAGTTGATCAAGTCCGAGGCATACATCTTTACGACGGGTAGCTTGGGAAGCCTGACTATCACTATATGCTTCTTACCCATCTTGTGAGGCTTGGTTCCTGTACCACTACCCATCTGTTCTCACATCAAGTCACTTGCAGGTGGATGTTCCCAACTTTCTTGGACAGCTTGGTATGTTCTTTCTCCGTTTAAAAACTTATCTGATCCCTATCAGAGAGAGCAAGGCGTGGACATGGCGACTGTTGCCCGCCTGACTAAATTTAATGAAATCAACGTAAGTGACAGGTATACAGATTGTGTGGCAAGGACTGAATCTCAGAAGAGGGCACGAGTCTTCCTGCGTTTCCTCTTCACAGTTCCCTTGCTCACGCTTGGGATTGATGGATTGCGCCCTGTACCTGTTATCAACGAGAACATGGCTATTTCTGGTGAGTCTTTTTTGCGCACGACCCCCCTCAAGTGATACCTTATTACGCCAGACATTTTGGTCACTATTGCCGGATTTGGATGTTCCCTCTCTTCTGCCATGACATTAGTGGTAAGCATCAAATCACAATTAGCAGGTTATGAATCTGAAGATTGTGGAAGATATTCTTTCCCCGTTCAATCGAGAAAGAAATTTCTGAGCGCGACGCTGTCAGCGGGAGGAAATTTCCCCCATCACGCAATGCAACTCAAAATGAAACCCATGAATGGGACCAGGGTCCCATATCGGATGATTCTTATGTTGAGCCCGTCTACGCACATGATGGTGGAAGTTCTTACCCGTTCACAACACCGCCAATGAAGGCAAATTTCGATAATGATACGTATCAGATTCCCGAAGACATTGAAAAGCTTTACTATTCTCGGCACCCTACGGCGCATGAGTTGCCTCCGCTTAGGCCGAACAGAAAGAAGGGTGCAGAGGTCGGATCAGGGGACGTAAACACATCGCCACGCAATGATGCTTCTCGTAATACCTCTCGGTCTCAAAGCAGAACACGCTATTCCGTAAATCCCATGATCCAAAATTGGAGGTCACCGCTTGGTGAGTTGGCCTATTTGATGTTCGACGTCGGATCCTCATACAGCTCAACTATATAGAATTTGGCCAACAGCCAAACTACCGACTGACCTTCCAACGGCCTGCCATATAACTGCTTGGAACTTTTCCTCTTTCACGCCCCTGTAGTTATTTTTATACCCTGTAGCATACCACTTTAAATCAGCTTTCCTACAAGTGCTGGACCATATCCTGTTGTAAATAACACTATGAACATTGTGAACAAGTCTCCACGCTGCAAGTAGTTAAACTTTGGCGATGAAGAAGGCAACATTGTACAAGCCCATCGAACAATCCGACGTGTTGGGCAGATCAAGGTAGTTTGATTGAGAAGATTGGTAGCTGTTCATGTGCGCACGAAGCATTATCTATCCACGCTAAGAAGTAAAGCATACTACAACTTGATATCTTCGAGGCGCTTCATTATCGGTATGGATCTATTGTCCAGAGGACAGGATAGCCAGTCCCCTCCAGTATCTTTACAGAGCTGTCGACGCACATTGGCGGCTGCTCGCCAACACCCCGGGCTGTAGTAATATCGCGGTGCCAATACAGCCTCAAGTTCACTATCTCGTTTTTGAGCAAAAAGAGCATTGCCGAATCCCCTTTGATCTTAGTCTTGAATGCTCTCACATGCTCCGCGCATTGATGAGCCAGCCTTCAACATAGCAATGGCCCCATCACGGTTCAGGTTCGTTGGGATCGGAACAAGGCTTTAAAGATGTGGAGGACTATCGGTTCTGCGCGTTGATTTCCTTCACCGACCCTTTGGCTGCGCTGCCTTGTTTCTGGCGACTACCAAAAGAAACGGTGTCGATCAATGATATCCTTTGATGGATCAAAAAAGTCTATTGGCCAAGGACTGGCTGCATCGCCAGGAACAGTGGACTTGACTGATGAACAGATCGATCCTATCACTGACCTTTCACCATAACTGGTGAGTATAAGTTAGGCAATGGTGGCTTAAACCATCAACATGGAACTGGACGTCGCTTACTGGTCTGCTTATGAGACTTGGTTTCGCAACTGAAGGAAATCCGGGATGGGAGGGGAAGGACCCATTGGTTTACCAAGAGACAGCAAAGAATGCAACGAAGGTAGCAGAAATGTTTCTATCTGGCCACACCTTCGCTGGAAAAGGACAACACATCATCAGCCACTGCCGCTTTCGATGCAAATGAATCCATTGAAGGTGTAAATGTACCAGACATAGTCAGCGAGGAAATAATGGGTATTGGTGTAGATCAGCAAGCCTGGTGCTTCAACCCAGTCGTGACGATGCATCTTGCAAAGTAAAGATTGATCGGCTTTGGTCTTCTTTCGTTCGTTCATCCTTCAGCATTCTGATGACACAAGTTGAGTGAGGACGAAACAACGGAACAAAGATGGTCCATACCGTGAATCCACTCGGACATCTTCGCTCTCTACAGCGAGGGCAGCTTGTGGCGTCTTTGCTTGAAGGACCTTTCAAAAGATTTTGTCATTGTGTAGTCACATAAGAATCCATCATGAACGTACATAGTGGTTGTCACAATGAGGACAATATTCGTCGCTTTCTTCGTACTCTGCCATGTTCTTTCGAAACGCTTTCTTGCATTTCTTGCAGATGAACGCCATCTCTGTCGTTTTCTTTAGCCGATGGTCTTGCGTCTCTGCGTGGCATTCCGCGCAATCGAACCATTGTTTGCAGCAAGGTGCTCGTATGGAAACTTGAGCGTTCAGGATATGTTTGCTTGAGCTCTGCTCAGCGTTAAAGTCACTGCCGAGCCTACAATGCGCCCTTACCACATCGAGACTTGTGAACCCAAAGATGTGACGCGTGATGGTGGTTGTTCCTTCTTACGAGCAAAATAAAACTGGACACGTATTGTGCGTTGCAAATATCTAGATTTACGGCGATGCTTTTTAAGCTGAATATAGGGTTATGCCAGGATGCCCAGGAAGCGGTGATTGATCTCTAGGCATTGACCTCTCTCGTTGCCCTGAGGGTCTGGAAGCGGCAATTCGATGTACCAGAACGCGTTCTACCATAAAGGAGTGTCCAATACCTCCATATGACCATTGTGGACGGTGCAGACATCCGATTCTACCCGTTTCGGATACATCGAGCATCGTGCATCGTGTTCAAAACTGCTTATCTCTTACTTGACCGCATCTTGCATACGCAAGGGTACAATGCATTTCATCGTGTACGTACCCCACCAACACATTCATCTAAATATTTAGGCTCGCTATCAGCGTCCATTAATAAATTCGTCGGCGACGCGGTGCGAAACTCCCATCATTTGCAGAACTGGATGAACTATGCTTAAAGAGCAACCTATTCTTCTCGCTCTATTAGTCTCGAACTCTACAATGATATTACAATGCTCATGGATGTTTTGCTCTAAAACCTATAGCGTAGTTTACGCATTAAAGATATTGTGGCCAAATTGCGTTTTTGAAAGCGTCATTCAGCGTGTCGTGCACGTATCTCAAAAAGGAAAGAGCAGCTCTCCGCCTAAAAGTCATGTCAATAAACCTAACACTGTACAGTATCCAAGCCTTTATCATCCTCGATACCGAAGGACACCGCGTTCTAGCCAAATACTACCACCCGAAAAACCATTCCCAAGGTGAAATCAAGGAATTCCAGACCATCAAAGAACAGAAGAACTTTGAAAAGGGCTTATGGCAGAAGACCAAGAAACCTGGAGGTGCGGCGTGCCTTCAGGCTTCAGTCAGTTCTGACGGACGGATATATAGATATCATCCTCTACGACTCCCACCTGGCAGTGTACAAACATTCGCTTGACCTTATCGTCTACTTCGTGGCAAGCCCGCTAGAGAACGAGATCATGCTATCGTCAGCGTTGACTTCGCTAGTGGATGCCCTGACGCTACTTCTCCGCAACCCGTTGGAAAAACGAGGCGTGTTGGAGAATCTGGACGTGGTGCTTCTGTGCCTTGATGAGACCGTAGACGATGGGTAAGCGTGGATCAGGTTTGCCCTTTTCCGGGTTTGGGATTCACTTGTGTTTAGAATCATCGTGGATACGGATTCGACTGCTATTGCGTCCCGAGTCAGTCGACCAAGGCCTGACACGACGGAAATTGTTATCAATGAACAGACACTGATGAGCGCGTATCAGACAGTGAGAGAGAAGGTGCAGCAGAGGATTGGACAGCTATGACTTCTCCACGTTGTAATGCAGGATGGCATGCGCGCTTTTGTGTCATCGGAATCAAAGATGTGGCGATGATGCAATTAGAATGATACATGCAGTACTAGGATGATACCAATCCACAGCTCGAGCAAGTAGGGCTCCGCGAAAGAATAAAAGTACAGTGAAATACAGATATGGCAGATAAAACAAAAGAGACAGATAATAGACAGGAGGCTATTGGAACAGGTGGGCGAAAGACAGGATGGCAGGGTTTGATACCCGGCTGCTGTGCGCTGGCCAAGTCAGCATGTGCTCATGTGGAGACGATTCTTAGACACCCACAATAGAACGAATGAGATGATGGGGTGGATGTTGCGAACAATTAAGATGTCATAGCCATCGTTTAACAAATGGACTGTGGTCAACCCGTCAGTACGGCGCCGCTTAACGACCAAAAAATGGAATAGAACCGACCTGTCTTGTATCAGACTGCCTATACTCGTCAACTTGAGCACTGTCAGCGCAGACGCAGCGGCCAGCGAGATGGTCGCGAGTGTCGCATACACAGCTGTTTTAGAGGAGAGCCCAGCTGAAGAGGGTTTGGACGAAGCAGTCGTTTCGAACCAGACTTCAGAGTCTGTGAGTTCTGGGTGTACGTATAGCGAGCTCGCTGCGTTCATGGACATTTAGGTTGAGAGCGATGAAAAAGAAGAGATGATGGCAGAAAGACAATTGACACAGGAATTGTTCGGTCTTTTATGGTCGGGTGGCCATTGTAATGCGTGCTGATTAGACCCGATTCCGGATCCTCCGTGGGATTCTTTTTTTCTCTGCCCGGCGCTCTACACGTTCCATCTCTTGTTTGTTTGCGGATTCTCCTGCGGCAACGGCGACGTTTTATATATATGAATGTTACGCAACGACCACCTTCGGTCGCCGAATTTACCGGTTCCAGCTGCCCTAAAGGCCTAAACCCCGAAGAAGAATCATGATATATTAGTCTTATGACAGTCAGTTGATACAAATCATCACAAGGTTAGTACTGTTACTAGTTTAGAACAGACACACGAAATTGCTCGGGAACACGTGTCGTCCTTTTTGTCTCCTCGCCTCGTCCAACAGCTCGCCCGACCACCACCCATCCTCCGGCGTAGATGTGACAGCGATGATGTCACCAGCCTGGAAATCAAACTCTTCATCAATCGTCGCTTGGTAGTCGTACAACGCTTTAACTATCGCTTTTGTCTTAGCCACCAGTTGTACCCCAACCCTTAAGCAACACTCACCATAGAACAAGATCGGCGTGCCATCTTCTGTTGTCTGTCCCGTGCCTCCTCCTCTCATGTGTGGTTGAGGCCCGATAGGAGGCGGGCCTTGCTGCATCATAGCCTGCGGCTGTGGTGACGGTGATCTTCCTATCATTCTTCCATCCATATATACATTTTGTGGCGACGCCAACTGTAGAGATGATTGTTGTTGGTGGTGCATCTGCCCACCATACATGCCCTGCTGTGGCACTTGCTGAGGCGCTGGAGATACCCCGTTCGTGTAATACGGCGCGGCGCCTCCCACAGATCCGCCCCGTTGCAACCCGTTTGGATATGCGTGAGATTGGTACATCGATTGTTGTTGTTGTTGTTGTTGCTGTGGCGGTGGCAGGGCTGGATGGACAGCTGGAGGTGTTTGCTGGTATGATATCGGTGAATTGTAAACTGGTTGCGCCGCTGGGGGGAGGTAGTTCTGAGGGGGAGGTGCTGCAGCAGCGGCAGGTGGAGGTGCTTGATATGCTGGTGCAGCTTGCGGCTGTGGCGGCGGACCGCCATATCCTGGTTGCAACGGCGTGGGAGACGTATTTGGAACGTTCTGTCTGTACATCATTGATTGACCCGCCGGCGTAGTGGCGACGGGGGAATTATACTGAGATTGAGAAGGCCGTTGCGCCATTGGAGGTCGTTGCGCCTGTTGCTGATACTGAGGATGCTGTTGCTGTTTTTGTTGCTCATACCAACGTGCCATGTCATCATGAAGCACTCTTCCGCTGGGATCAAGGGCAATGCCTACGCTGTTCGGGCTTGGAGCCCGATTGATGTTATGCGGCGGCGGCGCTGCGATGAAGCTATTCCTGCTTGGGCCAGGACTAGGTCCTCTCGACTGCGGCGGCTGAGGACTCGCGCTGCGGGAACTTCCGTGTGCTCCGATTCCTGCGTGGCCAAGTTGGCTTGGCGGCCTGGCCAGAGTCTGACCCTGCTGTCCAGGATTCACCGAACTCGTGCTTCCTTGAGGAACATGACTAGACCGCCTGCTGTTGGAACGGCTAATGGACCTCCGCTCTCCAGGCAAAGACTGTCCGTACTCGGAAACTACCTTCTGCATGACATCAGCACCAGGGGGGCTGGATGGCTTTGGCGTCATAAACGCCGCTGTAGGTGGATTCGGCGAACTGGGTCTCGACACAGAAGGGTGCACTCCAACTACGAATTCCGCAGAGTTGCGGTAATCGCGATTCTGTGAGCTCGAGGCTGGGGGAGATAGAGCCGACGTTGGGGGTGTCATTTCCACCACACTCTTACGGCGAAAACTTTCAAAGCCTGATTTTGAGTTAAGCTCAACTTTGCTAGGTGTTCCCAAAGTTGGTGGTTTTTCAGCGTTACGTCTTCCACTGCCCGAGTTCTGTACCGCGACCTTGAGATCCTCCAGCTGCTTGGCCAGCGGATCAACACTGCCTTCAGGCCTCGTGGAACTGGATGTGCTTGGGCGACCGTTCGATGGGCCTACTTGCTGTGGATCCTTGCTGAGATCGACCTTGTACGCAGCATTTCCGACTTTGATGTACGTTTCTGCGTTTGGATCAATGGGTTCTGCATGAGGATCAGGTTTAGCAACAACACTTCTGGACGATGAAGGCTCTGGAGTTTGATAGACTGAACGCCTCCTGGACTGTGTAGGACTGGGCGTAACCTCGGGAGAGGGAGAAGTCGAAGTCCCGTTGACCTGAGGCGTAGCTCCGTTCATCATCGTCCCCTGTCGAGTAAGAGGTGGCTGACTCTGCGTATCCGCTTTTCTCAGGCCACCGCCCGCTCCAATACCAGCAGTATTAACAACAGGTTCGTCGTCTGCAGGTGCAGGTGCCATTGGATGTCTTGGCAGGTCTCTGTGGGAAGACCGGGTGAATTGAGCAGCGCGAGTGGCCGGCTTGGAGGACGATGCAGGGATGGCTTCTGGAGTGTTGTAGTTTACATATTGCGGCGGATCTGGAATCTGATTTCCAGTTCCATAATCACGGACAAAGTTTTCCATATCTCTCTCTGGTTCCAGTAATTCCAGTGCGAGTCGTACCTTCTCGCATGACTGAAAAGTCGATTAGAAAGGCAGAGAACCAGAAGTAAGCACCATACCTCGTCATCAGCAACACACACGGTGGATACAGCATTGGCGTAGGCCCACATATTATCTTTCATAAATTCAATGCGCTGCTCCTCTAGATCTTGGCAACTATCGCAAAATGATTTCCAGTTTTGCTCCCATTTCTGCACAGTATCCTGTAAAGCTTTGGCAAAATTGGCGAAATCCCGCTCATTGGATTGCACTGTCTGTTGAGCTCTTTCGAGCCTCTGATTCACCTTGTCAAGTTCGCGTCCTTGGATGATGCTGGATTGAGCCGTGTAGGAGTTGATGCGGACGCAATCTGCCTCATACTTGTCGCGCGCCTTGATCACGTATGATTCTTGAAGTTGCTTGGCCTTGAATTCCTTCTCAATGACGGATTGATAGGCCTTCTTGTGATGCATTTGCTTGTTGTAGAATATCGTAGTTTGCGCTTCGAGATCATTTCTTATTTGTTGTGCTAGTGTTAGATGGAATCCAGCCTGCTTGTCCGTCTCGAGGCGCACAGAGTCCAGCGAATTCCGTAGCTCTCTATAATCATTGCATCAGCATGTGCACTCTCCCTATCCACCGGAAAAAAATTAATGGCATTAAGGGTTATCGCATCCCGTCTGCTGGGCGCACCCCTGAAAATTTGCAGTCTTAAAGTTGCGCAAACGAGGTTGGAAGGGAATTGACTGGCTCCCTTGACAAAACAAACAATCTACACATACCCGACTTCATCCCTGCCTAATGTCATCTTGGCCAATTTGGCCATTCGTTTAGCATAGTCTTCTTCGATGCCAGCGCTAGAACGGGGTTGAACACGATGCGTAGCTCGTACAGACTAGTACTGACCGTTCTTTCCAAAAGCTCCTAAGTTCGTCCATGGTCCTTGAGGCGCCCCTCATACGGGCAAATAACACGTCAACACCTACATCGCTGAGCCCCCAGAAAGCGTTGCAAAAGTCGAGAGAGCGGTTTGGTGGTATAGGAGAGTGTACTCGAGCAAATTTTGAAAGAGAAGTAGTTGAAGGTTGCCGCCGTGTGCTAGTCATTGAAGAAAACGTTGCAGGGGCTCGTTAGAAGATCGTGACTGGGGTCGTTGCACTGGCAAGTCACAACCGAATCTACGGTTGGTCAGGTCAGCCAATGAACTGTGCTCCATTCGACATCGGGACTCACGAAGCCTACAAAGCGTCCAAGACGACCAGTGTTATTTGCTGAATGACCCGGTGCTTCCAAGCCGTGGGAACCGTAGCGATGTGAGCACAGCCAGAGTTTAATGCAAAACGTAATGGGTATGCATAAGTAAGCCAGCGATGAGACAATATTCTTGGTCGCTACGTTACACATCCCCTTCTCTAACTCCGATAAGCCCTTCGTGGCAGCCTGCAGGCAAGATATAACGACGATGTCATTTTTGCATTCCCGAACACTGAGGAGAAGGGTTCGAAAATTTATTGATGGGACGATAGAGACACGGTATTGTCGGATCTTGTCTGATAAGGCTGTGAATGCGGGCGCCAGCTGTCATATGCTGTCCCGACGACGGATCTTTCGGTTCGTTTGCCAAGCTCCAGCTCCAAATGGCTGATGTGCACTACACGTTGTTGTTGCGATCATTGGTCTTCAAGGCCGTTTGACCTGCCTTTCATGCGAATGTAACGCCTTTTTACCAGTCTCATGTCGAACAAACCCACCCGATTTAAGCTCGTCTTCTTTTCTCCTACAGAAAACACTCGACCTATTCTCGATCATCTATTCCAAAAGTACCCTAATGAACTGGGCAAAATCGGAGAATACGACCAGTGCGCGTTCATTTGCCCTGGGACGGGTGAGCATCTGGCTCCAATCTAGCACGAAATGCCGTCAATTGCCGTTGAATTATGTATGAGTAGGCCAATTCAAACCATCAACGGCAGCTAATCCTGTAATAGGCGAGAGCGGGGAATTAGAGTTCGTGAAAGAGGATAGAGTAGAACTTGTCGTTCATGACAAGGGAGAAAAAGAGGAGCTCCGAAAGGCGATTGCAGAACTCAAGAAGGTACCATCTATCAATCACTTAATTGAGGATTATGACATTCTACGATTGACGTCTCTTACAGGTACACCCTTATGAAGAGGTGGCATACGACGTTTATAGGATTGAAGACGTTTGACAGCGCTCATCAAATGTTTCGATTTCTTCTATGTATTCTAATGTATTCTAGGCACATAAATCAACCAGCATAATTTGGCACGACTGCGTTGTATAATTGCATGTAATATACTGTACTCTTTGGCGTAACACCGCATCGAATATCGAATCTATCTTAAACGTTGAAGCGCTTGTCGAAAACATTCCGCACTTCGTGGAGCAATGCCTCTCCTCATCCTGGAACTATCCATGAGACAGCTATGTTGCAATTTGACGCTTTGTGTCTCGAATTTCGGTAGCTATCTGGCATATTTCTCAGTACGTCCCTGTACTGTATTCTGTCCAGCGTATATCGTGAAGACGAAAGCCAGGCGTGTGCAAAAATCAAATGTCTCATGGATTTTAAGCTTTCTATCTCTGATGAATCTGTTTCGGGTGACCATAGATGGAAATACCAGTGTAACCGACACTCATCCGCATGGAGCACAGCGTGTACCTAGCACAGTCGCCACGGCACCGGGTCAATCTGCATTTATCTCTGTTGACTGGTACAAGACGGCCATCAAAAGATTCAAAATTCATTCGTTTCTGTATATAAGTATGTCCTGAAAACCTTTCATTATTCCAGTCTCTCGGGTTCAACACTTCATGGTCTTACTTTCAATGACGAGACTCGTCAAGTTTAATCTCGTCGCGGGATTGCTAGCCTTGATTCCAACGAGCTATTCCTGTTCAGAGGATCACGATCACGACCATACCCTCCATAAACGATCGATACCTTCCGCCCAACTCACGCCGCCTTGGCGTCCGTTGCAATGGGGAGACGTCAACATCATTCATACAACCGATTCTCATGGCTGGTTGTTAGGACACCAGAAGAAATCCTTTCCAGAGCCTAATTACAGGTAAGAATGCTAGCGCGTTTGTATGAATGTCGAGATTTTTAATGATGTTAGTGGAGATTTCGGAGACTTTGCTTCGTTCGTGGCTCATATGAAGCAGATTGCGTTGGTAAGCTGTGTTATGGGCACACAGGGAAGATAATATAATGATTGTATCTAGGAGCGTGACGTTGATCTCTTACTGGTTGATTCCGGTGACTTGCACGACGGTACTAGGCGCTGATACGCGTTTTATCTTAATGCGCGCACCCATCTGACAAAAGCTGCACATTTTAGGCACTGGTCTGTCTGATGGGTACCCACCAGGCGGTGTGGACGCGCATGATGTGAGTCGACTCTTGTAACTGTGGTCTCCCTTCCAGAACCAACGACGGTCGGGTTTAGTCAAATCAGTTTTTCAAGCAACTGCCGTACGACCTACTCTCGATTGGCAAGTAAGTGCGACCTTTACCTATATGTGGCGGGGTTTTGAATGCTAACGCTTGACACAGCCATGAATTGTACATCTATGCGAATACGCTAGATATGTGTGTGATCTTTCACGGCTGTCAGGACTCAGGACTCAGTAGCACTGATCTGATACGTTTCCAGGTACCAGAATTTCGTCCCACACTTCAATGGGAGATACCTGTCATCCAATGTCAATATTACTATCGCAGATGCCGAGGGAAACCCGATTTCGGTGCCCGTTGGCTCTCGCTATGCCAAATTCCAGACGAGAAAGTTAGTTCTTGTATGAAATTCCAAGAGTTAGTTATCAATGTTCAAGCAGGGGCCGAAGAGTGACTGCATTCGGTGTTTTGTATGATTTTACGGGCAACGACCACAACACAACGGTGCAAACGGTTGAGAATATGGTGAAAGAAGATTGGGTATAGCCTCTTCTACTTGCCTTTTCATGGTGGCTCACCGGCATTTAGTTCCTACAAGCTATTGCCGATGAACCCGATTTTTTCCTGCTCGTTGGGTAGGTGTCAGTCTAAGCCTTGGTTTCGGGACTTTTATCTCAACTCTTTTTCAGCCACATGCCGGTTTCCCAGGACAATTGGCCTGCCGTCTTTAACGCCATACGCGCCGTCCATCCTTATACTCCTATCTTGATCTTCGGAGGCAAGTGATCCAGTAATTTTCATCTTTCAGTAACTTAACAGTCCTTTTAAAGGACATTCTCACATCCGCGATTGCAGTAAGCATTGAAGAAGTGATAAACGGCGAAATCCCTGACATGATCTTCTAACAGATCAGCTCGACAGCCGCTCCATGTCTTTGGAGAGTGGTCGATATATGGAAACAGTCGGTAAGTCGGTTTCGCCCCTCAAATTTCAGGTCACTTATTGTACCCAGGTTGGATGTGTAGGTGTTGATCCTATATTTAATATGGCTTGAATTTATTTCAGGTCATTCACAGCCGTTGAATTGACCAAAGCGAACCTCACTTTTAGCAGAAGATACCTTGATCCTAACCGGGTCACGTATGAAGTGACCAAGTTCATTATGACCAATTGGAACAGCATACTGACTACACATGGCAGTACCACACACAAACGAGCAACCAAACTTTCGACACCTCTCTCGGGAAGAGCATTACGAACGGCCTGTTGGCCTTGTGGCAGAGCTTCAACCTCGGATATGAGTTCGGTACCGCTCCTCAAGATTACTATCTCAATCGGTGAGTAACATCAGTGATATTTTAAAGAGAGCAAAAAAGTTACGCCTGTTGTAGGGCACCATATCCCTCAAATAGTTCATTGTTGACAGAACTTGGTACAAAAGTAGTTGCTTTTTTACCTCAATTTCTTGTGCTTTAATGACAAGATGTCCGTATAGGCCCTGCCGTACGCTTTGACGGTAAACAACACTCGAGGCAACATACCAAACATCATTATCGTTAACACTGGCTCACAACGTTTCGACCTCTATGCCGGTTCTTTCAACAAAAATGATCAATTAACTATATCACCATTTACGGATGCATTCCAGTTTATTGCCAACGTCTCTCTATCGGTAGCAAGCCAAGTTCTGCCTACGCTAAACGGCCTATCGGCTGCGAAAAGAAGCTTGGATGGATCGTATGAAAGGGGCGACGTAGAACATATCTATCGCGCATGGTTAGAACGGATGAGTCGAGTGAATGTGTGGGAAGAAAGAGACACCCAAACGACAACGAAACAGAACTTGACACTCGGATATGTGACTCAGGACGTAAGTGGATCGTTCAATTTTGCTGACACGTTTGACGTTCTTTTAGTCTTGTCCTGGTGTCGGCGACGACACTCTGCACACACCTCTACCATCCTATAGCATCCCGAACTTTATCGGTTCTCCGATGCCTAACCTCCCAAACAATGCCACAGTTGATCTCATCTTTGTGGATTTCATTGGCCCGTATGTAGTCGACGTCCTGAACGTGTTGCAAACACAGAAGGTGTACACAACGGCAGACATTGGTTTGTACACTCCGGTGTTGGCAGACCAAGTTTGGGGTATATATGCACAGAGTGCTTGGAATTGAGAGTGCAAACATGCTACTATATTTAAATATTTAAGAAAGCATCTAATAATCTGGCCAGTTGAATATTCATGGATCTTACATATCAGCTCCCAGGATGTCAGTCACTTTTATGCATAGTAATTGCTATGGTGTCGATCTAATCGTTAGTGGGATAGGAGAGATTGACTGACTTCGAGGCTATGTGTACAAGGAAGATCCGGAATTCCGAAAGGATAACGAGGCGTCCGTCGCCCGCGAATGCTACCTGGGGCGTCACCCCTCCTACGAAGATCTTGCCCAACAAAATGCCTTGGCTGTTCCATATCTGTACCCCATCGCCGCATCCTGAATAGACATTGCCGTCAGCGTCAAGCTGGATCCCATCTGGGATGCCTGTGTCAGCGTATGCAAACACCCTGCGATTATTAAGCGCATAGGTAGTTGGGTGAACGTCGAAGGCGTAACTAAAATTTGATTTAATAAGTGTCCTAACAAGGAGCTTGTATACTCACATTGTTGCAGGCCCTGTTAGGTCAATACTGCTACCAGTCGCTGCACCTGTGTCGGTACTACCAATACCCCAGCTCATAAATTCATTTTAGTACTCGATAAGGAATGATCACCGACATATATGCTGTCTTGCCGTTGGGTGAGAACGCAATACCATTCGGTCTTGAAAAATCTGTTGCAGCGACGCGAACAGCACCCGTTTTAGGGTCAAATCGGTATACCTGATTTGGGAGAACTGGAGGTGGGCGGAAACCCTGCGGATATCCGTACCTAATAAACGGCGAGATTAGGGATACCAAGGTTCAAATATTGGCACGCACGCAGGATCGGTGAAGAAAATGTTTCCGCTGGCATGTATTTTAACATCATTGATAGAATTATATTGTCGTCCGTAGAAATTGTTAAGTAGAACCGTTGCATTATACGGTGGGTATGGGTTGACGAGTGCCACAGTAGGAGGTAGTAGAGGGCCACGACCTGAATTGGCGAAGAGCAGGTTTGAATAGTACGGGCCGGTACCACCGTTTGTCATTTGGATAGAGTCCGGAAGATCCAGCTAATTAGGGGATATCAACATCAATGTTCGGATGGGAACAGCGGATTGGGCACCACCTGGGACTCACTTTGGTGACGGTTACATTGATTGCTGTGCCCACCGGCAAATTGGCCAGTTTGCCTTCGGCCTCTTTGATGCTGATCTTGGCAACTTGGTTGTTGTGGTTTACATCACTGAAGCTAAGCGGATCACCAGCATGACTACAGAAAAACACTTCATCAGTCGCTGGATAGTATATCGGTGCTTCGTGTGCATATAGAAAGCTGGTATTGGACGAGATTTGGTTGATGGTTGCGTTAGCGCCAAGGATGTCAAGGAAGGATGAGTCGAAGATTTGGAAGAAAGGTGGCTGAGTGGAGGTTGGGTTAAAAAATTCGGTAAAGCTACTGTTCCGGAAAGTGCTGAGGACCGCAAAAGACTTGGGGTCCACGAACTGCAAGTGAGATGAAGTTAGGGTCTGTAGACAATCAAGGTAAAAGCGCCATACAACTGCTTGAGGGGGCAACTGGCCGTTGGTAGAATGAAAAACTGCACAGCACGACAAGAACGTTAGCGCATAAGTCGTAGCGAGATGTTGATCAAGCCGAATCATTCTCAGCTGGTCCATTTTTCGCTTCACACTCGAACGGTTTATATACATGTCGACCAGGGACCTGTCCGTAATTCCGTTACGGTAGGGTTGGAATGGGTTCTTCTGATTTCCCCCAGTTTAGCGTAAGTTGCGTATGCCGCACGGTCCAACACGCCACTGACGCGGTCTCACGCATCTGGCAGATGTTATGTATGTACACTCCTGTTTCATTTTCTTCAGAGTCAGATCACGTTTTCGATTTACAGTTACGATACAATAGGGTGATTCAAAGTTACCATTCTGATCCCATTCTGATCCCATTCTGACCCCATTTTCGGACTCAAAATGGGATCAGTAGGAGACTGACAATGGGCATTTTCGTCAAAATGGATGTGGGGGGCTCCTACTCAGCAGAATGCCCATTCTGCGAGTTTCCTGCAGGAGAGCTCTTACGTTCGGAGTTTGATTTCATGTAATCTAATTCCTACCCTACTACCTCCATCATCCACATTACATAACGACGTTGTTGTCATGACCCATCCCCGAAAAGTGGGCAAAAGGTGTGATTTTAGATTCAACCATCATCCGTTCAAGTTGTGTTGAGGCTTTCTATCTCTAGAGGGATGGATCGGATGGTACTTGCTGCTCTACGGTGACTGTGAGACGGTCACAATCCCGGCTCCCATGGGAGTTATGTAAAGAGTCGGAGTGCTGGCAGTGGTGAGACTCGTGATGTGAGAGGGGTGAATCTGAGCGTGGTGAGTGGGAGGAGAGAGTCTAAAGATCATGGCAATGGGGGAGAAACTGAAGCCTCGATGCAGAATCTCCTGGCATGAGTCCGCATGACGGTGGCCGATGCGGCGATGCCATCAACATGGAGAATACTCGCAACGAATGTCGCACAACACCGCCGATAAATAAGACAACACGGAATACTCAGCATGTCAGACTCAGTCATAGACTCATACTTGAACCATATTGCTTTTATTCTGTCCAATACAGCCTCTAGTATAGTAGTACTACTGATAAAAATAACAAATTTGTCGTTACAAAATGTCCTGCTCTTTCTGTCGATAATTTCCGAGTCTCCAGACATCTAAGAGCTCAATCTGGGGCCCCCGGGCCTGGGACTTGTTCTGAAATGTTGGAGGTCATGGACTCATGGCTGGACGATGCACTCCACTGCATGCAGTGATGTTACTGTAGAAAGTAACAGCTTGAGCTCGAGTTGTCGTCGACTCATCATCAGAGTTGGAGGGTCCATCACCTCCCCAGACATGTAAATTGTAGAGATATCGTTTGACGTGTGCCTGCGTGCGGCGTGCCTGCTTGAATGAACGTCGAATGGTCGAGCATGTTGTCGTCGAAGAGCTTTGGTAGACATGTCACACGGTGGTTGTGGCGGAGATCAAAAAGCAAGATGTGCCGAAGGGCACCCGAGGCAAGTAGAAAGAACAGGAAACCCCATTCTGCATCGCATTCTATCAAATTTTCAGGAGGGGGGTTTCAAAGTTGCCCATTCTGGTCTCATTTTGATTCCATTCTCAGTCACATTTTGTTGAAAATAGTGCCAAAATTGTCATAATGGAAGCATAATGGAGTTTAAAATGGAGTTCAAAATGTAAACTTTGAACAACCCTAATGACCAACACCGGAATTACCGCACCGAGTACCAAGCGTCGTAAAGACTGCTGCTGAGCGCTGAGCTATTGACACCATGACACTTTAACAATTGCATGCAAAGGCAACAGGCTACAGTCTTGGAAACCACGCAACGCGCGACTTGGGACATCTTCAAGTTAGTTTCAATGAAACCATGATGCTCCCTGACCCATGCATTCCTTAGACACTCGAGTCAGCTATCCAGAAATTCGGTCGCCATCGTTCTCACGCTCAACGTTGCCAGATCACGACGTGCCTCATGGCCATGCAGAATAAGGGAACTCCATGGGCGCTTATAATTACCTTCCCTTATAAATCTACCCTCATTGTCCTTCCATCCGCAGTCTCTCTTGTCTTTCTCTCTATACCTCAAAAATGACCCTCGCTCCTGCTCAGGCAGTTTCGCAATTCGATGAATGCAGAAAGCAACTCGAAGAGGCGCTTAGTCTCGTACAAACCGTGAAGGTACGTAGGTAGCATATAAAAGGTCTCAATCTTTTCTACCAATCATCTAGATCGCGAACGAGGATATAACGAAGTATGGTCCTTGCTACCGTCATGGCATCACCTAATCATCGTCGTCAGGTTTCATGGGAGGATGACCCAACAGGATAAGGAACATCATCATGCGATGGCAGAGATTGAAGGTTCTTTCTTTCTCGGATTGGATCCAAGCCTGAGCTTATGATTCCATCAGCCCTCCAGTACTCTCTTTATGAGCGAGATGTTTATGAGGATTTGGAAGAAAAAAGTAGGTTGTCATCTTCACCGAGCACCGTATTTCGATCTCACATTGCCCAGTCAGAAAACAAGCGGAACAACAAATGGAAGCTACTATAGAAGAACAAGTGAAAGCTGAGTTGAAGAAATTCATCCCCCAAGACCAACAAGAACAAGTCTCTCGAGTCAACCAAGAACTATACAGCATCATGATTGACCTTCATAACTCGTAAGAGCGCCCTCGCTAGCCATTTATTCACTTTACGGCCTTTGCATTATAGTGAAAGCCGGCGGGCGAACTCATTTCTGCAGCAGGAAATGAACAAGCAGCTAAATACCATCAAGATGCCTAATGGAAATGTAAGCGAATACTTTCCCAAGACACTAAAGGACCTTTTTGAATTGGATGGTACGCAGTGCCTTATATCAAATGAGACATTTATATTAATTTAACCGTCTAATCTGACTAGAGGAAAGGATCGATAAGCTGGCGGCCGACTATCCAGGCTATCATCCAGAAGGGTCTCCGTTCGTACGAGTGAACCAGTTTTTGCAGTTTTGTGGCGTAAGGTATCAATTGGTGTCAGTTACTTGAATCATTGATGGCGCACGCTAACCGTGCTGCAGCAGATAGCAAACACTTCTCGATGTACTAATACCACTCTTGTAAAACTTGTATCATACCAAAGAAATTGAAAAAGATTACTCCTTCGAACCGGGGTCGAACCAGTGACCTTGGGATGATCAGGTAACCATTACAGTCCCACGCTCTTCCAACTGAGCTATCGAAGGTTATATCTTTCTAAACAATATCAGTTCAAAGAACGTTATTACCCACTAGGTGACCATGGTTGCCGCATGTTTCGTGATGTTTGCCTGATAACATGACGAAGAATTGCAATATGGTGACTATTAAACTTGTCCCATGTTGTCGTTTTTCTTATTAAGCCAGATTATGATTCGTTACATCCGAGATACCCTGATGACAGATCAGCTTCTTCCAGTAACCAGTTACCCGGGATTTTATCCTTTCGGAGTCGCTGTGTCATTGCTCAGCCTTTCGTAACAGACAGCTCACGAGTAGAATGGATGGGTGAGCATCGGATCTCCTCCCATTTTTTTTTACCTGTAACTCAACAAGCTTATAGCAATGTAAATATGTTCGGAGGATCCCCTCTAAATCGCTTATCGTGGCTCCGACCATCTCACACATTCCTAAACGCGATTGTTTCACGGCCAACGGCCAAGTGGCTGTTGTTCAATGGAGGCCAACCGCTGGTTGTACAAGGTCCATCTAAAGCACCAAAGAAAGCCCTTGCATTTCTACAGACGAGAGAACTCAAGCCGCTTCTGGGGCCTGAGCCTTATTTCGGGCAGGGCAAGGAACGAGGGGAGATTGTGCCCGATCCTGTCGCCACGTCGTCGCATTCTCCGTTGGGTGGGGTGCGTCATCATGGCCCACCTGTCGTTTTTCTTGGAATACTTGAAAATGACGGCGCAAATCTTCCACTCATCGAAGATATCTTGAAAGAGCCGGCTGTCACTGTCTCCCAAATCAAGGGAACACCCTTCTTCTCCATGGAAATATCGGATCTGGACCTACCATCTGAAGAGCTCGACCAGATTCTGAGAAACACCGAGCCTGCACGAGAAGGAATGAAACTTTCATGGGCCGAACCGAGAGGCCTTCATTTGGGACTTGACATAGAAACAGCTGCCATATTCGCAATGGCCAAGAGCATGGTCGATTGGAATTCCAGGCGCAAGGCAAGTTGCAGCCAAGTCTCTGGTCTGCTTGTTGACCTCTTGTGTAGTTCTGCACAGCTTGTGGAAGCAGGACCTATTCCATGTGGGGCGGGTGGAAGCTGTCCTGCACTTCTTTGCTACCTTGGGTGGATAACGTAGGCCGTAAGCCTTGTCCAACAGCGTAAACATTTCATGTCCAGTCTCCTTGCTGAGTGCTCACCAAGCGGGTAAGTCAAGGCTTACACAACTTCACTCATCCACGAACCGATGCTGTCGTTATCATGATCGCCATTGATGAGACTGGCGACAAAATTCTTTTGGGTAGAGGTGTGCGTCCACTTCATGAATGCTTGGTTTCATCTCTTCTAAATCCTTCTCAGAGGAAGTTCACTGGGAGATTCTATTCTGCCCTGGCCGGTTTCATCGAACCAGCTGAAACATTTGAAGATGCTGTGAAGAGGGAAATGTGGGAGGAAGCAGGTGTACGCGTTTGGGATGTGCGATATCATTCTACGCAGCCCTGGGTGAGGTTGACAGTCGCTCAAGTGCTGAGATGCTCTATTGACACAACCCAGCCCTACCCTGCTAACCTTATGGTCGGATTCTATGCACGTGCAGACTCAAATCAACCAATTCGAACAGATCTCGACAAAGAACTTGTCGGTACGTGTCTGTTGCGTTCATTCCAAGCTTTATGACCCACCCATTCGAAGACGCGAAATGGTTTACGCGTAAGGAAGTACTGGACATTTTGGGAGGCAAAACCGGCGGTCTTCTCTCACAAACCGATTACAAGAAATTAGCAGACAAGCTAGACGAGAAGTCATCGACCGCGACTTCACAGACACTGGCCCCTGCTGAAAACCCTGCACCGGCAGAGCCGATAACGAATAATATCGAACAAGCAGAAGATCCCATTAAGCTGCCACCTACTACAGCAATTGCCGGTGTCTTGATCAAAGATTGGGCAGAAGGCAATATCAACTTTTTCGGCAGAGGACTCGGTGTGTTGCATAAAGGTTCTTTATAGACTAATGTTCGACGTCATGTATATATTAGATTCCTACTACGATGATTGTACTCCGTAGGCAATCGGTGATTTGGTGCAAGCAAGCTAAGTATCATAAGTGGTGCCCAGCTGATTGTGTGGATATTTGAATTTGAGGTGGTCTACGTCGAAACGCTATCGTGGTCCAGCACCCAGTGTAGTATTTCACGCTAGAACATGCGGACGATGGGCAATAACCCTCTAACCTCTCAGCTCAGAAGATTTACGTGCACCGTTTTCTTTGCATAAGATGATGAAAGAAGCTAGCGAAACTTACGAAGAAAGACTTTCGAAGCCAGCTCTGACTGGCCATATTTTCAACAGCCGTACCACAGCCCCTTGCTGTTCTCGTCAGCACATAAACCTACTTCGCCAGACTCGCTCTTTCAAAGACCGGCTCGACCTCTTAGTCTTCCGCCGCTTTGGTAGCCGCAACCGCAGCAGTCACCTCTTTAGCAAACCAAAAGGCAAAACCTGCACATTACCGATTATATGTGCGTAACTTGAAGACCTCGAAACAAAAGCTCGCCTTGAGCCAGAAAGGGGCCAGCGAATATCCCACTCAGCGATCCACGATTTCGATTGAGGCTGGCCGCCTCACGTGAGGATTGTCGTCGTGTATATAATCCCCCTTCCTGTCCATTCTCATCTCATCGCTTCGGATACCGATTTAGCTTTTGAGCAGGTGCCCACCATCAGGTCATACAACCCATCGGCATTCTCGCTCGGCAAACAGCGCATTGCTAATGCCTGTAAATATCCTAGATATTTCGACAAGCGAACAACGCCCTCACAATGGCGGGTATGTTGCCAGGAAGTGTTGGTCACCCAACTGACGACATCTTCGGGAGCACTCAGGGTGGATTAGGACTCAACATAGTACGTCGGTAAGAGCCTTGCTAGTGCTGTACTCATATTGTTCATAACGGCTCATCAAGAAGGGCAAATTTTTGAGGATTGGCAAGCACTACCTATTCAGGCGTCATCACACAGCCTAGGAGGCTGGTGTTCTCCATCCTTCTAGACGTAAACGTTACATGCAGAACCAACATGCGGCAGCGTTGACGGTGTAACGTGGGAGAGCAGAGGATGATCCCTCACTCCTCAAGATGTAGCTGAAGATCACGGCTGTCTGGCAGATCGCCCCAGTCGTCGATTGGAAGCCGTTGTGTGGTGGGTCAGGTGTGCTTGTCGGCATTCTCGCAGCGAGAATCAGTTCTATACTATGCTTGTTGTTGAGTCATATTGTTGAGTATTAGCACAACAAGAGAATGTATTATGGGCAACAGTGATGATATTGTCTGGAACGCAAAAGACTATGACGATGGTTTGTGGGAGAAAATGGCGGCTGATGAGACGGCGATGGCGCAGACGTATGACGTCAGACTTGAGCGGGAAGTTTCACGAGGAATGGATAAATTGGTTAAATTCACCAAAAAAATTGGGTGGATGGACCGCGACGACGGTTCAATCCAATTTGGAAAATACACAGTACGTCGAAGCAATTATGACGCTTCCCTACTCGCATCCGGCACACCGTGGACTCATGCAAGACGTGCTTGGTCCTTTGTTTAAAAAGTGAGCGCTTGAGCTGCCACATCCGTTAGATTTCGAACCCGTTAAGTTTACAGTTCTTGCAGGCGATGATATGGCCGTAAGCCTAACTTGTACAATTGTACTTGCAGTTGCGTATACAATGTCTGCAGATAAGAGTTTATTGTAGTCTCACGGCACCTACTCAGCATCTGATGTTCGACCTCGCCATCAGAAATTCATGTCAACCGTCTTCACCTGGCATCTTATCTTTCTTCTTAGACATGTTTGTTGCAGATAGGTAGCGTGCGCGTGACTATCCACACGGAACGGTTGCATATCGTCCACCAAATGAGGGACAATGACAATGGAAAGAGGAGATTTTGTGGATACACGCCTACATTGGTACAAGCACCCATCGCGAACATTTCCTACAGTCCACGATAACATACATTCTCGCTACGGCCCAGAACGACGGTCACAGTTTCAGGAGTAGAATCTATATCACTCAGGATGCGTTAGAAGCGGCAAATGGTAGTAGTCACTTCTTACATTCATAATGCTGCTGCCATTTGTTTGACATCATTGATAACCGTCATGAACCTTTGATACCCCTCCTCCGTCGTAATGTCCGTTTCCCACCTGTCTTCTGGAACTGTGTCTATCATGTAATCGTTGGACGGCGCAACGTAGTTGGGATTTACATGGCCCGTGGCTTTGTCCATGCAATAAAACGCAAGCCTTTGTCCCATGACACTGACGCCATGAAACCTAGGTGTCGGGGTGACATTGTAAAGGGCACGAAATCTGGATCTCATCTGCGCGTCTGCGTCGACTCTGCTAGAGATGTGGTCGAGATGGAGAGGGGGTTTGATTTCAAGGAAGAAGATGGGCAGATCGTTAACTTCGACGACGTAGGTAACGACGAAATCGATAGTAGGCACACCGACAGCCTGGGGAAGGACGTACTGTGGCTCGATGGTAAAAGTATCATCGGTGAAGCACACTTTATTGAGAATCTTGTCGAACACCCCGTAGTACTTGTTTTCTATGGTAGTATTGTGCGGGATGCGAGCGAATTGGTCAAGTATACGTTGAGGCAACATGTTCGTTAGTCTCGTTCCCAGACGTAATGAGATAGTTGATGTGTTCGGAGTGACCCGGGCGGAGTCAAATATTTTGAATAAAAAGGCGAAGCGAGCGCGAGCCAGTGAGAAAGAGAGCGAAAAAAAGTCTCTGAAAACCAGTACTTACGATCTGCGGTCTCTATGTAACTATGTCTCACGTGACCAATGACTTACGTAATCAAGTATCACACTATCAGCTGACTGGACTGCAGGCGCCATTTGGAGGGGCTGGAGTCGCGCGTCGTCATTCTACATACATAAAGTAACCTAAAAAGAATAGGAAGAAACTGTTTAGTAATTGAAAAAGACATGAACCACACTTAGAGAAGGCATAATATTTGACAGCAACTTCATGTTGACAACAGAGCTGATCATTGTCCTGGTGCCAAGACTTTGCTACACCACATACATTCGCTTGACGTAGTATAACAATTATCAGACTGCTGATGAAAAAATAATCACCACCGGGACTCTCCATTTCTGTCTAGCTTGGATGTCGAATCCCGAGTTGTCATGGTGAAGTGTGGATGGAACTGTATCGTTGATAGAACCCCTCCGCTATTGGAGCACGGCGAATCTGTGCACCTGTCATTGGGTGTGTTTGACCGATCTTGAGCGACTCGAATCAAAATGAGATTGAACGTGATGCCTGCCATGGAGAAGTTCTGACAGAGACAATAATTAGAATCGAGGGAAGCAACAAGCCATCTTGAGCGCACCAATATCGATGTCAAGTTGGAAAAAAGGCCAAGTTCGGGCCAACGTATTGTTATGGCTCCAATCAGACTGAGTACACTCGTTGACGTGTACAGAATTCCGGATTCTGTAAGTATCCTGGAGACGTGGTGTAGGCGTTTCGAACTATTGGCACTGCCAATGCCTTTTGCAACCTTCAAAATACGAAGCACGATAGCGGCTATAACGTACATTCGGTAAGTTCAGAGCAAGACGGATGAGGGAAAATCATCCATACATGTCACATAGATGTTGGTTGCAATGTTGGCGCAATAGAAGACGATCCAGAAATAATACTCTAGAAGAAATGCATGAAAGACCGATTCCTCGTTCTTGGGATTGATCAGAGGTGTCAAATAGAAGACGCAAATAATTGACGAAGCAAAGAGCAAAATCCAGAAGAAGATGGGTATGCAGACGATACGCCATGATCTAGCGTAGACTACCCAGCAGCGGTATATCTGTTACGAGAAAGTCAAAATTGTAGTCCCTTCTGCAAACAAAGAGGCGTACCAGGACAGCGTCGGTTATCAGCATTGCAGAGCACTCCAATACTGTCTTGTGAAAAATCGCATCAAGTCTACCAATTCAGGCTAATCCACTCACAACAGCGACCCCAGGGAACTTGAAATATTGAGTATCTCCCTGAACGGCAGCTATCGTCAGATAGAGCCTTATAGCCAAGTCTATCGTTAACAATAAAAAGAGGAAAATGGCTATTATCAACATAGCCCAGTTGATCTTCGTTCGAAGTCTCCAACCCTCATCGTCGACAAGTTGCCACCGTAGGCAATGCGCTAGTGATGCGAGGTATAAACCGAACAGGATTGCCTGCACGAATATCGAAACGACGTCTCCTTCTGCGAGGCCAATCATAAGGAGTTCCTACCAGAAGCTTGAGCGATACTGATTTGGTCTTATACGAAACCAACCTTCTGTCGACACGACCCACAAAACAAGATCAGAAAGCACAGCTTAGCCCCGCACCGCCTTGACACCTACGTCACGTCTCCACCTGAGAGATGTCCCCGATTTTCATGAAAACCATCGGAATGTGCTTGGAATGAGTTGGCTATGAATCAGCTCCTCGAGAAGTATGTCAGGTTTGACTTTTCGCTCACTCACAAAATTTCAATTTTGGACCTTTGAAGTTGGGCCCTGAACCGACCCTTGTGATATGCCAAATATGGTGGTACTATAAGGGGTTACATACAAGGAGGAGCGAGGGAGTCATAATTACAATCCGAATAGAAACATTGCTGTAAAGCGGGTTGTTGAGCCTTATTGCTATCATCACTATCCGGGATCTTATCTTGCTCAAAATTGAACACAGGCTGGGATTGTTATTGACACGACAGCGTACGAGAAAACAACATTAGTCCCATATACTGATCCTAATATACCTGTGCATACATTACTGGAAAGAACAACGCAGAACCACGAGTCTCTTCGTGTCGTCCCAGTGTGAAATGTGCAATTAGTTCTATTATCGTTTATCAGTAGATTGTGGTATCCTGCAGCCTCCAACGTCGTAGAGGTCCCCACCACCAGATTGACCGCTGTTGACGCCTACCAGGAGTAGGAGGTTCTGTGTGCGCGACTGCAAGTGGTAAGGGATAGGAAGGTATGGGAGTGGCAATAAGTTCAGGTGTTGATGGAGAACACAGCGTCGTATCCGACTGTGTCCGCCTGAGAAGCAGTGAGGAGTGAGTTGGGGACATCTCTACTTCTTCTTGCCCTTCATCCTCATTTGCCTTCCGCTCTTTCGGTTTTGTTTTTGCATTTGTTAGAGAGAATCGGTCTCCCTGAGCCGCCCTCCGTCCAAAACTTCCAAGTCCCCAGCCACCCTTACGGATCGGATGCTGACTTCCAAGTCCTCTCATCCGTTCTGCTCTCTCCACTTCTTGAGCGCGCGCAGCTTCACGGTGAGCATGGCTCAGGGAAGCGTACCAGCTCAGCACAAAGTTAGGCCACACGGACCTTTGTGTTGTTGATGCGGTGGTCTGCAAAGTATCAGAGTCGGCATCAGATGCTTGCTGGTCACTTTGCTCGTCAGGTTCTTTCGACGGGCTTCGATGCCTCCGCCTTCGTCGTTCAGTAGTACCAGAGGAATAAGAGCTAGCAACAGCGGTGGCAGTAGCATCGTGGTCCTCGTCGCCGCTAGGACGGGGACGAGATCCAAAGGCACCCTTAACGCCCTTGAAAACACTTCTTGCACGGATTCTACTCGTGCTCTTCCATTCGCGTCGCCGGAGCTCCTTCTTTTCTTGCTTCTTTAGCCTTTCTTCCATCCCAAGGGTTTCTCCTAACAAATTGGTACCGCTGCCTGCGCCAACCCACCACCACCAACCGAGGAAGCTCTGCCATAGAACAATAGCCCACATTAGGCCGGGAAGCCAGACATAGTCTTCTTCGCGGTCGATGTAGACAAAGTTCAGCGCGGTGGATGAGAGAGCAAGGAAGAGGGCGGTAGCACCAAAAACGGCAGTGCCTCCATCTGTACGCCAGGCTTGGCGACGATTGATGAAGAAGCCCCAAATAAAAAGGCCAATGGTGAACAGGAGCGAAAGGGTAGCGTTACAGATATTGCGGAGGACGGTGGCAATGGTAATAGC
This sequence comes from Amanita muscaria Koide BX008, assembly GCA_000827485.1. Taxonomy (NCBI): domain Eukaryota; kingdom Fungi; phylum Basidiomycota; class Agaricomycetes; order Agaricales; family Amanitaceae; genus Amanita; species Amanita muscaria. Next base: position 144,215 of record KN818227.1, read on the forward strand.
AGTGGTTTGGGATGCGATCCCTTGTATGGGAATGAGCTGCATGACGGCAGCGATGAGTGCGAGAGGACCTGAGGGGTGTTGTCAATGACATTTATAGAAGGCTTTGATCGGTAATTGTATACCTAACAAGAATAATATGAGTCTTCCTTCCGGAGAAGAGGGATAAAGGAGAGTCAGGAAATGGATGTGTGTGATCTAGCATACGTTCAGCCCGCGTTCAGCTCTTCAGAGCAAGGAAACGATTCACCTGGACAAGGCCGGAGGTAGCAGCATTCATCGTTAGCCAAGTAGCTTTTTCAGCGGTGCTCCAATTGTTTAGAGTGGAGTTTTCTACATCGAGAGGAGGGACATTAACAGCAACATAGCTGAGCATGTATGGCCATCGCTGGCTTTCGACCAAGGCCGCTGAAAGGACGACATGCAGGGTTGCAATGAGAGAAATGAGGAGAGTGATAACGGCGGAGAGCTGTAAAGTATAATTCACGGGGGCGAGTGGCCAATGATACTGGGCGGTGAAGAGGAGATGGATAAAGAGGACGGTGACAAGAGCCAAGACGATGCCGGTGAGGAGGATTTGGATTGGGAGAGATCTGACGAAAGGAGGCCGGTATTGAAGATATGGATCACTACTGTAACTGAGAATTTCACGTTGGTAGAAGTTAACCAGACAGAAGATACGTACGCTCCTACATCGTCCGCATTGCAAAGCCCGAGAACGCTGAGGAGAACGATGAGGGAGTGGGGAAGCATACAGGTAATGGCCGAACAAGCACAAACACCAAACCTGCAGCTCCCTCAGTCCATCATGGTATATCCCGTTCTCCTTTTGCTTGGGATTATTTCCGACTCATTCAGAACCCATAGCTGCCGCTGTCATTGTTAAATGCCGCCCAAAACAGACCCATGGTATGTACTCGTCAATACACTACATCAATCACTCGATTCAGGACATCTTGGCAGTTGGTCGAACTCAAAAATGGGGAAACTTTCAATGGTCATCTTGTAAATTGCGACAACTTTATGAATATCACGCTACGGGAGGTCTATCAGACTAATGGCGACGGAGATCGCTTCTGGAAATTGAAGGAATGTTATATTAGAGGCAGCACAGTGCGTGTTCGTCGTCTGGGCGTTGATCTGGTTTGATGTCATGTTCAGATCAAATATTTACGAGTACCAGACAACCTGCTCGACGCTGTCAAAGAAGAGCAGAACAGAGCACGGGAAGCTGGCCGGAGTGCACGCGGGGGCCCACAAGTCGTCGGAGGCCGAGGTGATGTCTCTATCTTTCGTCAATGGATTAGATTTTAATGCATGTCATCCTTCACAGGTGGAAGAGGGACAGGTAGGGGTCGCGGTGGACGAGGATCAATGCGCGGCGGTCGCGGTCGAGGTAGGGGTATGTAGGGCTGCTACGACGCATGTTTCATTCATCGCAAAACCAATCATGAACAGACAATGATAACAGTCGCTTCAATAATCTGATTTCGTTACCCTCTAGAGAGCTACCACAATGTCGCCAGTTTTAGGGACTTGATTAGTCCGCAGTTGAGATATGATACGCCCGACAGTATCACTGGCACTTCTCCCATTGGTTCGACGACTACGGTTCTTTCAGAATTTGTCCTCGTCTCTTTCATCTCCACCTCGCCGTTGCCGGCCTTGCGCTCCTTTATCTCTTTCTGACTCCGGCAACTGACTGCATTATCGTCCGTCGTTCATTCTAATATTACCGAAGCATGATAGATATTTTGAAAACGGATAGTATTATCCTGTCATTTATTGTATGCTTTACACGGGGGGGTTGGTTTCATTGCATTTCAAGACTCATGCCATCGTTGATCTCATAATCTGACAACGTTATGTGATCCTTGTATATCGTGTACCTGAGGATCATCAGCTATATGAACGCTGGGTAGTTGGAATGAGACCCACCATTTTTTGAGCACGATTTTTGAGGGATCCGATCCTATCTGCGCGGCGATAAGTTTCTTCAAATCCCCTACTGTATCATCAGGAGAACATTTCACCCGTACTGTAGAAAAGTGCATTTAGGTGATAGATCCTTCAGGATCGAACTAAGCTGACCTTTGCGTCCTAGACGATCGTTCGCGATGACCTGAGAAGACCGATTAGATTTCTGAGAGCCTTGTATGTCACTAGGCAGCGCACCTCGATGAGAGCCATTGCCACAGTACGTCTGCTTATGTAACACAGCCAATTCGTTTCTTGCACCATGAATTCGTATCCTCCAGAACTGCTGGTGCAGCTTGCACCAGTCATGTTCGTTGCTGGACTGGAGGAGCAATCTCAAGGTCTTTCCAGAAAATAAATCGTTTTACTTAGTATCTAACAACGAATCTAGGAAAGCCTCAAGATTCATTTAGTGTTTTGCACCAACGCCTACGTGAGGCGCTTTTGTCTCAGCGAAAGCCAGTAATCTGGCAATCAGACAATACCAAGTCATTCCATGTCGTCCTCGTAGACAGAGACGTTCGATTTCCTCCGCGCAAGTCTGTCCCGCCAAATGACCCACAGTTTCCCACCTCGCACTCACCTCTGTCACCTCTTACGCCTTCTTCTCCGCTCCATCCGGATGGGCTTATCGCGCCAATATGGATAAGAAAACACACGAACCTCATACCGTCTGTGTTTGTCCTCTTCCTTCGCATGTATGAGACTCCCCCGCAACAAGACCCACCACGCTCGCCGCTCGACGTACCTGATAAAGAAATTGAGCGAGATAGGGAGCAAGAAGAACGCAAGCGCGATGCAGAGCTTGCTGCGGAGATTTCTTTGAGGAAGAAGGCGACCAACGAACGTGGGATTAAGCTGACGGTGGTATTGATAGCCAGCCGACGAATGTTAGGTACGTGGTTTATACGTCCTGGGTGGGTTGGAATTCTGATCTTTGTTCCAGACGATCTCACATTGGATGGACGCCTCACGTTCATCAGACGACAAAGTGGACTCGACTCGCGAGCTGCGTTGTTCGTCCTGAGTCCTGTGAGCCAGACAGAGCTTGGAGAGTTTATTATCAGGCAAGTCTTTCCATGAGCCATGTCCGCATCATTGACGATATGCATTACAAGTCTTCAGCAAGCTCTATATGAACCAGCCATCGACTACTACAGTGCTCATTCGAAGCGAGTTAGGCGGAAAAGGAATCGTCATTCTCAAGCTGTTACGTCCTACATGCCACCCAACACCAGCGCGATCGTCGTTGCACGTCCGCTCAGACCAGAGGGATGGACAGTGAGATACGAATACAAGATGGGTTGTTTTGCCGAGTTCCGTGGAGAAAACGACGTGGCCCTCAAGTCAGTTTGTATCTTCTGCAGTTTATTTCCTTAAACCCTCAAATTCTGATACAACAGACATTATCAAGATGCGTATGAAAACCTTGTGATTATGTTTGGCTCGACTATTATTCTACCGCCTCGGACGAAAAGGTGGGCTGAAGCAAAGGTGCTGTCGGATTGTATCAGTCTCAAGGTGCGTCTTCGTTACTCTGGCGAAATGAGAGGATCTGTTTGACGAATAAAGGCAAAAGATTGCAAAGCTGTATCTATACAACAATGAACATGCGTTGGCGCTATCACACCACAGCGTCCATATGCGCAGATTTGGTGATTTTTCTCGAGGGTGGGGCATTGGAGAGGAGACATTTGAGTTTTGGAGCTGGATGGCCAGACAGTGCGTGTATTTGAACATTTTTGCGAACTGCGATTAATATGTTGTGACTTTCGTAGACATCGCGCGTTCGCTGAACTTGTCGAGCAAGGCTCTCGCTCGTCGCTGAACATTCCTGTGCCCAAACCACCACCATCATTAGGCAATGCAAGTTCCTTAGCCGCCCTTATTCGTGGAAGCTCAGCCCCTTCCATAGAGTTGGATGCTCTGCGCTCCCTGGGGCTCAATCCTAGCCATACACTCCAGCATCCTGGATACTACTATTATATGGCTGCTCGATGTACGGAAGCGCGGAGAGAAAGGTTTCAAGTAGCGGTAGACGCTGAGGTGCGAGTCTATGTTGTTCGAATTCTTGACTTTCCCAATTATTTGATATAGCAAAGTCAGCAGCCAGTCTTGTCTCCAGGATATGCGAACGAGAAAAAGGTTCAGCATTACGCCATCATCCTGGAGCTCTATACCAAGGCCTACGAGATCTTCAAAAAGCATTCTTTGACTGCTACTCAGAATCAAGCTCAGAGTCGGTTAACGCTGTGGATCGCCTATAGAATAGCTCAGACTTATCATGATTCTGGTGACTTCCAGACTGCTGTTCGGTATGTTAGGTTGTGAATGGGTGGGAGTGTGTTTGACTATGTCTGAGCAAGGTTCTTTGAACGTATAGCCAAGACTTATCGTCGGGAAAAGTGGTATCATATGCTGCGACCGCTTTTGGTGACTTGGTATGAGTGCGCTCGACAGTTGGGCGACGTAGAACTCTGTATAAAGCTGTTGCTTGAGATGATGGGTTACGGTAAGGTCGTCATCCCAGATCTGTTCAGTGGCTAAGATAGCTTTTGCTCATTTATGCAACAGACCCTGCCATCTCTGACGATCCAACGTCTCTTCAAGAGGATCTGATTCTTCTGTTGAAGGTAGCGTCACTGCTTCCGAAATGTTTGCCCTTCTAGCTAAAGTTTGGAAAAGAGTGCTATTCCGCCATCGTCTGAGGGTCCATTGATTGTCGACCTTTCTGAAAGCCAGCCGATTTGTGCGTATATGTATATCTCCTGGTTCTCTGCCTTGCCTATTTCACGAGTAGTCGACTCGAACGTGGTGTTTTGGAAGCCCGAAGTCGAAGTTGGAGAGCTCGTGCCCTTTCAAATCTCTCTCACTGCGCCGACGGCAGTTGTGCTGTCATCTGTACCATTCTCGTCATTGGAGATCTACCTATCCGAAGGGGAAAATCCGATAACACTGAGGCCTTCCGTATGTGACGACGCAAACTATCCCAGTCCTACAATTCAAGCTCTTGATGTGGGTGATGTCACGGATTACAGAGAGAAGTCTATGGAATTCGATACAAATCTGTGCTGGGAACCCGGAAACGTGTTAATTGTTCATGGATGGATAAAATCAGATGTTCCTACGCAACTGAAGGTTTGTTAGTATAACAGGCTCACTATATTCTTTATCTGACCAATAGGGCAGGTAGAAAGTCTTGTATTCACTATTATGCAGGATTCATGGACCATTCGGTTACCACTCACTCCGTGCAGCGCCCGACTAGGGACGAGGCCCGCTCCTACCTGGCTATGTTTGGTAGGTCCTCCACATTTTATTCCAATGAGCCGCGAAGATGCGTCCTTCGTCACGTAAGTCATAGCATTCCTCCCAAGCCAGAGCCTGACCGAGCATTATATTGTAGTGTAAAACATCGGCCCCACAACGTTTTGCTGTCAATTTCACATGAAGCTCCGGCATATATAGATGAGGAATACCCTATCCAGATCGATGTTAGAAATGAAGATGCCCGAGATCTAGAAATTGTCATTGACATTTTATTGCTGCCCTCCGAATACGACGAGGCCGGTATGTCAATCACTAGGTTTCTCGGATTCGACCATTTAATGATGAGCAGTCAGCACCATCACGGTGGACGATGAGCGTTCCACGAGTCTTATCAAAGATATACCTATCGGTGTACTGGAGCCTGGTGCCAACTGTGTCAAAACACTCATGATGAGCAACGCTGGTCCACCGGGTAACCGTGTTCTCGATGTATCGGTGCGGTCTCGATCTCCAAGTGATCACCCAGAACAAGTAGAAGAAGCCGCAGATGACGGGCTACAAAACGATACAACCGAAATTCTGCATACCCTAATCGTCCCCACTGTGGAACCATTTAAGATGACCCAAGAAATAGTTTACAGAAGAAGTACTTCAGAATGGCCAGGAGTGGCTGACCTGAGAACGTTTGATGGTGATCATTGGGATGACAGGGGCGGTGAAGCCATTGTGAACGTTAGAATGGGGTGCTCTGGACCTTGGCCTATCGAAATCGAGAGTATTGTGCTTGAAAGAGAGGTATGTTCCTTTGCAAATAGATGTACCTATGGCTTAGCGTTCACAGAATAGTCAAGCTGCCAAAATATTGGACTCGGCGTTGGAGCTTGACGCTGATGCCTTTCCATCAGGTGAGTGGCATCCTTTGATGCCAACCCGAAATAAACGTGGTGGCATTGCAGATTTTGATCCTGGTGACGACTTCAACGATGTCTGCAGAATCAGTATTGCGTACCCGGTGGAAAATCACGCGAAACAAGAGCCAATACCAGGTCCAGGTAGATATATAATCCAATGGAGAAGGTGGTCGGACTTGACCCTGCTTTGGATCTTGAGCTCATTTCCTTTTTATAGGATAGCGGACGGTAGTCAAGGAGAACGTTCATTCGCCACGACAACGTATCATTTACCTGCTATGCAACCCCCATCGGATGGCCTAATCGCTCTTCTCAAGGTGCCATCAATAATGACTTTGCATCGGCCGACGCCTTTAGTTCTACTCGTGCGAAACTATCACAGGAGTCGATCCGCCAACATTACGGTCCACCTTGAAACGGATGCACAGGACGGCTTTGTGGTTGCAGGCCTACGAAATGGACGTCTTCCTATTCTTCTCCCCGGCGCGGAAGAGAAAGTGGTCTGGCAGCTAGTGCCTTTGGAATCCGGTTACGTAAAACTGCCGAACATTAGGGTTGTTGATCGTCGGCGGACGCTACCGCAACCGACAGGCGGGGAAACGCATTCTGAGGGAGAGACCGTACGTGTCGTTGACATCCGCATAGACCAACGACGGGTCGTTGTGGGTGATACTGGTGAGACGAGCATGGAAGAGTCCGCAGATGAGAATACCATTCTGGTTCTTCCAAAATAATGCAATATGATAAGATTACTCTGTATGGATTAGTTCCGATATGTCGTTAGGAATCACACGCGGGCGTTGTACAATGAACATAAATGCTGTCCTTCATGAGCGCTTGAACCTTGTTGTCTGAAAACGCCTTGGCTTAAACATTCCTAACTTTCTTGCGAACCTTGAACATATTTCAGCGGCGGTACCCCATATGCCTCTCAACACACTCACTACCGAAGTGGGCCTGAAGCTTGGCCCTGTCCTTCTTGAAACATTGGTGAAACACTACTTCGATCGTCTCAAAAAGTCAGCGGATCCGGCGTCTACACAACTGAAACAAGATGAACTACTGTACCACGAAGCATTCAATGTCGTTAAAGTAAGTCGAAGCTTCGGCGTTTTCTCCAAGGTCACTGAATATACGACAGGAATTCATGAGAGCTGCGTCGTTGTGAGTCCCTGTCTTTTAATAAAGTGAACCTCGCGTAACGCGACAACCAGCCACTCTGTCGAGGAACTACAAGGTATGCTGCATGGTAAGCGTTCCTGGCGTATCTAACCCAGTGTAGCATTTTCCAATACGCGTACCCCATCACCGCCACGGACTCACATTGTCAGGCTCCGAATACCAATGTCGTGTTGCGACAAAGCTGCTCCCTACCTGATACAGGCACTGGGCGGTGAAGAGCACGCACGGACTGTCGTGGGCGGCGTAAAGTGGTGGCAAGTCCGTAGCATGGACGGGTAAGTTATATCTGCTGGTTCAGAACCATGTAGACTTAGTCGCTCCTAGGATAGAAGGCCAATGGATCACCTCCAAGAAGGATTGGCGCGAAGCTCAGAAGCGCCATAAAATGCAACACAGTGATCAATCCAGTGGTTCTACTCCTCCAATGAACGAAGATGGGCCCCCAGATGAATCGCAGCGGTACGAGGAAGCGATGGATGAGATGCGTTGCATCCTTTATGCACATGGCGGTCAGTGGCTCCATAATCGTTGCATCTGAGATCTGAACGTGTTGGCAGGTGGTTACTTTTTTGGCAGCGTAGATCAAGAAAGGTATGTAATGACCCAGCAACACCTTGCATGGTCTTTATCTGGCAATTTGTTCTAGGTACAGCATTGAGCGGTTTGCCCGAAAAATCAATGGGCGAGTCTTTGGTACGAATATCAATAGATCCGGCTGGAATATCCACTGAACGGGTGTCCAAAGCTATCGATTACCGTCTTGCACCTCAATATCCTTTCCCATGCGCCATTCATGACCTCCTGGCTGCTTGTAAGTGATGGTGTTTGCATGCCTTCTTCAAGATTCAAATAGTTCTACCAAAGATTTATATCTCATTGATCCGCCAGAAGGGGCAGACCACCGACCAGTCAATCCTGGTCATATCGTGATTGCTGGAGACTCCGCAGGAGGTGGCTTGGCTCTGGCCCTATTGCAAGTTTTACGTGACTCGTGCCTGCCCATGCCTGCAGGCGGGGTGCTCATTTCTCCTTGGTGTGATTTGACCCACTCTTTCCCAAGTATTCATACAAACACAGAAACTGTAAGTCTCCATTTTCGATGACTTGCCTTGCACCTAATGAAGGGCATTTAGGATGTGATGCCACATTGGGGATTGTCGTTGATGAAACCGAGCATTTTGTGGCCACCTCCAAATGAAGAAGAGTACCGACGGATACACGAGTCACTTCGTTCTCGAATTCGCTTGATTTTCGGGCATAGAACTGCCAGAAGGTCCACCTCAACCATTCACACCACCAACACAATTCGAAGCAGAATCTCAGAGCACCCATTACCAGTTGATATCGGATCCACGACCCCTGTACCTTCACTACACCACGAAACGATCACACTAATAACAGGTTCGGGAGAAGCACTGACGCTCAAGAGCCAGGTGCATCTGTACACACAAAATTCGTTGCTTGGCCATCCACTGGTCAGCCCTGCACTGTCTTATCTAGGAGGGTTACCACCGCTACTATTTATTGCAAGCAACGGAGAGGTCCTGAGGGATGAGATCATTTATACGTAGGGTTATTTTTGCGAAAGCTCGGTCTCTTTTCTAATGAACGGCCTGCAGGGCGCACAAGGCAGCAAACCCGTCTCGGTATCCAGTACACCCTTCTGCGCAAGAGTTGTACCCACCTCTTCAAGGGATTCAACACAAGTATTCAGCTTCCAGGGTTCATTTGCAGGTTTATGACGGTATGATGTTCCTCTACGAAATTCAGCATTAGTGACGCTTTCTAGATGCTGCGCACGTTTTACCCATCCTATTCGCATTTACAACACCAGCGAAATTCTGTTTTCGAGCTATGGCGACGTTCTGTAAACATGTAACTGGGATGGATATGAACAGTACTCCCACGGTTTCCAGATCCATGCCTAACATACCCTCTACCCGTCGCAGTGAGAGCGATCAAGATCAATCTAAGACGTCTTCTGCTCAATCTGAACCGTCGCGTAGGAGTTCTCTTCGACGTTCGCTGTCAGAAAGGGTGCAACGGGCAGCCTATGCCCTTCGCAGGAAAGAAGAAGTACGATTCTCGATCGGGTCTGTTCCTGAAGAAGAAGCTGCAAAAGAACGACCAGAGCAACGATTACCAAGCGACGTAGGCGGTCCACGATTCAGAGCAGCCTCTTCTCCGTTGCCTCGCATTGAAGGCGAACGGTACGCCGGGGACCCTGCTGTTTACGAATCACCAAACGAGGATGTATGTGAGATGATAAAATGGCCTTGCTGAGCTGACCGAATTGATAGAGACCATGGATTGGGCCCATGATCAGGGAGCGTGTCTCTACGCAAGGTATCATACGTCCGTTGGAGCCAGAGTCCGAATTGATTGCCTGCAACATGCCTGCGAATATCATCGGTTATCTCTCCGAACGAGCGATTAGGAGATATCTTGACAACGCGATGGTATTTGACAAGAAGTTTGCACGGCGGGCAAAGGCTATACAAAAGGAACGTTTAAACAACCTGAGAAAAGCAGAGCAACGGACAACCAGAACTTTTGAACTATATCAGGATATGGTTACAAAACAAAACCAGGATGGACCTAGCAAAAGAATAACGCCATCCAGACTCACTCCGACTACGTTACACAAAAGCTGGGTTTGGGCACTGGATGGGAAAGAGAAACCTCCTCCAAGCAGTATTGTCGCGCGGCGGGATACGAAGGAAGCCCAACAATTGGCTGAAATTGCCGACAAGGCATTATTGCCAGGAGAGCATGCACTCAGCGGTAATCATCTCTGGTCTCTGGTGGTTAACTTCTTTACGAACACGCCTGAACGCTTCACTTCTACGAGGGAAAAATCGTCGTAATTATACCACGGATACCATACCCATATCAGGCTTGCATTCTTCGTTTACATGTTTCATGGCGTCACCCAGCATCTCCTTCGATTGGTATCTATCGGGTTATACATTATAACTTCGCATTCTTTGATTCCTGTATCACTCCTTCATCTTCTAGTACTTTTAAAGCGAGATACCCCAAAAGAGGAAAACCCCTTGCATATATCAATGCCCGTTCAGAACTAGCTTGGCGTCTCGCAAATCGTGCTGCAATTCCTTGCAAAATAACTGCAAGCTGGAAGATGATTGAGTGCAAGCTACAACTTTTAAAATGATGCTGATTTACCCTGAAAACTGACCAACTGCGAACAAAGACGATACCATGAATAGGATATGTTTGTTTCGTGAGACGGCAATATTCTCGCTCCAAATCTTCGAGAGCTATTGGAACGTCCGAAGCATTTTTGAACCCAGTTATGAAGCTACCCATTTCCTTCGCGTCAAAGGACCAATAAAGTGTCAAGTTCCCTAGATCCGCCAGCTGTGGTATTTTGTTAAATAGGCCTCAGGTTTTAGGAAGGCCAACGTACAGGGCTTCCAAGTGTACATAACTCCCAGTCCAAAATACCAATTACCCTGTTTTCGGTTGGGTGAAAGACGAGATTGTCGATTTTGTAATCACCGTGTACAATACGGGTTCCCAGCTTGCTCTCGTTCGGGAGATTGCTTTTATACCAAGAGATGAGCTCGTGAAAGAAGGGAATGTCACCGACAGGTTCTTCGGTATCGGCATCAACGGTAGCGGCTTGCGCACTGGATACTCGGGACAAAGATTTTATTTGACGAGGGAAATAGTCCGTGGAAGGCCCGAAATTGGACAGACCAACTTCCGCGGGTGAAATTTGGCCAAGAGCGGCAAGAGTTTTGACAGCAGAAAGCCAGCTCACAGGAAGTTCAGAAAGTAATCAACGGGGTTCAACAAAAAAGGTACCATTCACGTCGATCCTTGGGCGGTATCTCAGGCATATGCATGTCAGTGAAGATGCGACCGTCGAGGAATTCCATGATGTAAAAAGGAGTGCCAATAACCGACTTGTCCTCGCAGAGCAGAATAGGCTCTGGTACAGGAATTTTCTGTTCCGGCGACGTTGAAGGTTTGACGTTGTGCTTGTGCAGTGCATTAAGCACGGTATATTCGCGCTCTATCTGGTGCGCAGTTGGCGACAGGAGCTGGCCGGCAGGCTTTTTCCGCAACACAAAGCGTATCCCTCTGAGTAGAACAGTCTTGTGAGAAAAAGCCAGCAAGCATGGAGACTTTAATCATACTTTCTGTCTGTAAGAAAGTATGTCGGGTTTGACTACCGACGTCTGAGCTTTTGGTGCATTCATCGCCTCTGGACCTTACCTGACCAAACTAAACGGACGTTTGTGAGTATAAAGTATGACGTGTCGGCTAATTCCATAGCATACTTTGAATTGCTTGACGGTTACAGGCGTTGCAATGGAGGGCGTGGCATTCGCGAGATAGCGATTCAACTTCTCAGTATCAATGACAGCCCGGACTTCACCGTATTCTCCCCCTATCTTCTGCGAGGAATCCTTGGACATTATGTGGAGAGTTGGGGCGAATAGTACACGGCCAGCATGGATGCGATTACCGGCAGCTCTGGATTGCCGGAGGTGCAAATAACACGTGACGTGTTCAATGCGGGAAGAAATTTCGGGGAAACCCGTTGGAATGCCGCTTACGTAATTAGGCGTCATTAAAAATTTGGTGCGAAAAAACTGATGCTTTTACCAGTTCTCTTTTCTCTAAAGCGACCATGTACTTCTTCACTCGCGCCGCTCGTTCCTTCGTCCCGCTCGCCGGCCCATATTCTGTATGTTGGCAATGTCTCTGTCTTCGGGCCTGCTCTTATGTCTTTTATGTAGGCTTTTACGCGGTCAGCGGGCCAGCGATTCATGAATTCCAAAGTCTCTGGTTCGTTTTACATTTTTTATGACATTGGGGATTGCGCTTGACTGCCTCTATGTTTAGGCCCAGTCATTGGTGTTGATTTGGGTACCACCAATTCATGTGTTGCTGTGATGGAGGGCCAGACGGCTCGAGTCATCGAGAACGCGGAAGGTCAACGAACGACACCGTCTGTTGTTGCCTTCACCAAGCATGGAGAACGTCTTGTCGGTCTCCCTGCTAAGCGCCAGGCGGTCGTCAATGCCTCTAACACCGTTTTTGCTTTCAAACGGTTGATTGGTCGGCAATACAAGGACCAGGAAGTACAAAAGGACATCAAACATTGGTACGTCTTTTTTTAGGGACGTCATATGCGCCCTCATTTAATAACATTTTTACAGGCCTTTCCAAGTTGTTCAGAAGCCAGACGGCAGACCCGCTGTTGAGGTCGAGGTCGGAGGCAAGCGTCAGCAATTTGTGAGTCGTCTCTGATACACCTGCCGCAATTGACAAACCCCTTTACACAGTACTCTGAAGAATTGTCTGCCATGGTCCTGAATAAAATGCGGGACACTGCGGAACAATACCTTGGCAGAAAAGTCAAGTAGGTGTCATAGACGAGTATGTTTCAATCCTCTAATAGAAGACTAGTCATGCGGTCATAACTGTCCCGGCCTACTTCAACGATGCCCAACGCCAAGCAACCAAGGACGCAGGACAAATAGCTGGTCTCGATGTTCTGCGCGTCATCAACGAGCCTACTGCAGCTGCCTTGGCGTATGGTCTTGACCGAGTTGACTCTGCTGTCATCGCTGTGTATGACTTGGGCGGTGGAACTTTTGATATCTCTATTCTTGAAATGCAGAAGGGCGTATTCGAGGTCAAATCCACCAATGGTGATACCCATCTTGGTGGTGAAGATTTCGACATCAAACTTGTCGACCATATCTTGAACGAGTTCAAGAAGGAGTCTGGGTCTGATCTGTCCAATGACCGAATGGCTATCCAGCGTATCCGTGAGGCGGCCGAGAAAGCCAAAATCGAACTTTCATCTACCACGCAGACAGAGATTAACCTTCCCTTCATCACGGCCGATGCCTCTGGCCCGAAACACATCAACATGAAGCTCATGCGCTCACAATTCGAGTCGCTTGTCGATCCACTGATCAACCGTACTATCGATCCATGCAAGAAAGCTATCAGTGATGCTGGTGTCAAGCCTAACGAAATCAACGAGGTTATTCTTGTCGGCGGTATGACTCGGATGCCCAAAGTCGTGGATACTGTCAAGACTATTTTCGGTCGGGAGCCTAGCAAAGGTGTCAACCCTGATGAGGCTGTCGCCGTCGGTGCAGCTATTCAAGGAGGTGTTTTGACTGGTAACGTCACGAGTCTTCTATTGCTTGACGTCACTCCCTTGTCCCTCGGTATCGAAACTCTCGGTGGTATCATGACCAAGCTCATCAACAGGAACACCACCATTCCTACGAAAAAGTCACAGGTCTTCTCCACGGCCGCCGATGGTCAGACGGCAATTGAGGTCAAAATCTTCCAAGGAGAGCGGGAACTTGTGAGAGACAATAAGCTGTTGGGTAACTTCAACCTCGTTGGTGTCCCACCAGCACCAAAAGGTGTTCCCCAAATCGAGATCACCTTCGACATTGATGCTGGTAAGTAGCATCGTTTTTCCTGGTTACATCGTTTACCAATTCCCCCGTAGATGGAATTGTCCACGTCACTGCCAAGGACAAGGCTACTAACAAGGATCAATCGATGACCATTGCTTCATCCTCAGGTCTCAGCGATAAGGACATTGAAAAGATGGTTTCTGATGCAGAGCAATATGCGGAAGCGGACAAATCTCGAAGAGCTTTGATTGAAGAGGCCAATAAGGCCGATTCGGTCTGCTCTGATACTGAAAAAGGTGTGCCATACGATTTACTAAAAGAGTAAGGCTGAACTAGTATCGATAGCAATGAATGAATTCAAGGACCAGCTCGACGCCACAGAGAAAGATAAGGTGTCCAAGCTCGTTTCTGAGCTTCGTGAAATTGCCTCCAAAGCACAATCTGGCGATACCTCGATCACCGCTGACGCTATCCGGGAGAAGATCAGTGAGACGCAACAAGCATCTTTGGGTCTCTTCCAGAAGATTTATGAGAAGCGTGCCGCTGAGAACAAGAACTCAGAAGAACCGCAACCGACCACTTCTGAGAACGAGAAGAAGGATTAAGATTTTTCTTCGCCTTCAGCTTCCCTATATCCCTTCAACTGCTCAGCATCACGTCCTAATGTTATCGCACACGACCTGCTTATGGTAGTATCTTCATAGATTATGCTCTACTAAAAGTACTCAGGCATCACTTGGGTTACATCTTCATCGTACATTATTTACCTTGCTACTTATTGCTTTAACCACCCCTCAATCGCATATCTAATTGCTTACGCACAATGTAATATTTAAACACTCGTTGTAAAGCCGCTTTATGGTGATAAATTCATTGCACAGCTTTAAGTTAGTTGAACATTTTTTCCGTGATATAGATGCGCCAATTGCTGGATTTGCCAAGCTGCCTGTTGTTGTACCTTATTCAATTCTTAGAGGTCGAAGATGCCACCAGACTCTCAATGGTAAGCTATCTCTGTCCGTTATGAATTCACGTTGCCGAATGTTCCTATCTACGCTATAGACGTGTTGCCTTCTACATAACTTGTTCGAAAATTATGAGCGCACGTTCTGGATCGCAACACTCAAGAAGACTTGCCAAACTCGACCCCTTCCATGTCCTTCGCATGAGGATATCACCAAGTACGATACCCAGGCCGTCCTAAATCTGGCACGACATTTTAACCGGCTCAATTACAATTGGAAACAAGAGAGACCCCAGGTTGTTGGGCGGGTCAGAACCTTAACGGTCGATAAAAATCTAGACTCCATCGCACAAATTGCGGGAACGCCATATGTGATCACACATTCAATCCTCAAATGTAGGCTGTCTGTCTCGTCAATGGAGAATGGGAAGCGCCTCTGTTCGATAGACGCCGACAGGCGTGTATCCGATCTTTCTACTGGATGGCCAGAGCATGGCAAGTTCACGATAGCGCTCCTCACCCACTTTGAGTTTTTCCTTGAAGAGTGAGTTGGATTCTAGGGATAGATCCTCCGCCAGTTGATTATTGCTCACATTCACACAGTGGCCTGTTCATTCGGGTCTTGACCGTAGACTATAGCGGCCCCAAGGTTACCATGAATATTACGTTTGAAACAAAACTCGAGAGTTCGGACACCAGACACTACCAAGCCGTTTTCCTAAATGCCGATGTGGTTGGAGTCTTGTACTTGATCGACGACGACGATTACCAGCTTCGTTTCCACGTCCTAGCGTTCAACAGGAAGACGGGCCAATCGACGGACATACGTGTATCCATTGGTCCCTACGACCCTTTCACTGTGAGTACTTGCGCATCTTGGTTTGACCAGACTTTGGATAATGTTTTATAATTAGTTCTCATGGTCAGGTCACCACATCGGAACTTCGTTCTGGAACGATAACTTATACATACTTTACGAGTACAACCGCAGCCCGTATCACTCTTGGATCCCCAAGGATATGCTACCCTATAGCGAAAACACCGATTTGCCCTCCCAAGTGACTTACAACGCCAAACCGTTCTGCCGCGAAGAGGAACAGGGACGCCTATACTACTTAAATGAGGGTATCCTTACCACGAAAGCGGATTTTGGCATCATTGCTTCGACAGTCTATACCTTTGAGCAGGAGCATAAGAAGCCGGTAGTGGGGATCAATTTCTGGGTTGTCGATGCAGATTCATTAGCAGAGGCCGAGAAATCTGGTACCTTGCCTATCCCAAACTTATATCCGCCTGTTACGATTCCAGGGACGATCAGGACCAAGAACCCTTCGACATGGTGCCTTTACCAGACGACCAACTCTGGGTTGTATTTTGTCGTCGCCCTGGAAGATTGGGAGAGGAAGCCAAAAATTGCAGTGGTGCATTTTCAGTTGCCGGACCATCGCTTCACGGTGCACGAAATAGAGGCTCCACCATACGTAAAGGCGCACCAGGTGTCTGGCTTTTTTATTGACGAACGCCTTGGAACTATAGCATTGTACATCTCGAAGGGAAGGATGTTTGTGATGAATTATGCATGAGGTCACGTGGAAACAGCATGGACAATACTACATAGCTATGTACCCCATAATCAAGCCTAGTGAGTTCTAGTGCGGTGGAACAATGATAAAGCCGTTCTCGCACCGCACGCCGTTCCGATGCAAAATCTTTGGAGTCGCATTGTCCTGCACATGCTCCATCTGGATGATAACAATGATCAATCATTGACAAAAGCGTGAGTCCACGGAGGACAGCCACTCTCCACAGATTCCGCCATGTCCCAGCTGTCGGACCTACCAGGCGGTGTGCTTTTGCATCTTGTTCAGTTCCTGGAGGTCGAAGATGCTATATCGTTCTCAATGGTAAGAGAGGAGTTTGGCACATGTATTCCGTGTTCACATCTACTGCAGGTGTCCCGTGAACTGCACGACTTGTTCAGACGCTATGAGCGCACTTTCTGGATCGAGACGCTCAGCAAAACACGACAGCTTCGACCAATCCCATGTCCCCCGCATGCAGATCTCACCCAATACGATACCGAAAGGCTTCGAAATACAGCGCTCCACTTTAATCGGCTCAACAGCAATTGGCGGAATTTGAAGCCCATTATTAGGCGAGTCAGAACGCTGGAGATTGGTGAAGTGTTAGATCCGCTGGTTCAAATCCCTGGGACGCACTATGTGATTTCACATTCCCCACCAAGGGCCACGCTATCACTCTGGTCCACGGAGGACGGCAGCTGTGTCCGTACCATCGAAGGACATAGGCATGTGTTGGATTTCTCTACGGGATGGACCGAGCTTGGCAAGTTCACGATGGCTCTGCTTACCACACCAGTCGACTCTTTTCATCCGTGAGTGCGAATGAAAACTCTTCAGGCTTGTATTCGAACGTCATACATTTCCCCTAGAACCGATATTCAGGTAATAACTGTTGATTATAGTGGCCCGAATGCCACGTTGGATATCACTTATAGGAAGCAACTTGAATTAGCTGACTCGAGGCATTATCGAGCTATCTTTTTGAATGCTGAAGTCGTTGGCGTCCTGTACATCAATGACACGGATGAACAAGATAGTCCGTCCCCCTTCCACGTCCTCGCACTCAACAGGATAACCAATCGAGAATCGGTCATATGCATATCTATGGGGGTGGATATCACCGAAAATGAATATCGGGTAGGTCACACTCCCTAATGTAGTCGCCGGATACTCATCGAGTCTGTTCTCAGATGATCTGGGAATCAGATGAAATTGGAACTTCGTTCTGGAACGATAACCTCTATCTGCATCACGAGAGCGACTTTGCCACTACGCAGGGATGGATTCCTAGGACATTGCTTCCTTACAGTGACAACATCGATGCAGCGTCTCTGGTGTTCCATACCCTGGAACCGATTACTCCGGAACTGCCTCGAAACACATTCTCTTCCGTCGAGAGCATTCTGACAATGAAAGCGGATTTTGGTGTCGTGGCAGCCACGATTTATGCTTCCTATCTGTTCAATGATGGAGTCGAGCGGAACCAGTCTACTGGTGTGGAGCTCTGGGTTATTGATTCTGCGTCGATAGCTCAGGCGGTGGAACAGGGATGTCTGCCTGTTCCCGCTGCTTACCCGCCAATCATCATCCCGGGGACGATTAGGACGCACTACCCTTGGGATTGGTGTTTCCACTCAACAACGGCTGGAGTTTTCCTCATTCTTGTCTTGGAAGACGGGGATAGGAAGTTGCAGATTAGCGTCGTGCATCTCCAGTTGCCCGACCACCATTTCACTCGCCATACAATAGATTTACCACCCGAAATCGAGTCGAGTCTTATCTCTGGCTTCTCGATTGATGAATATCGCGGAGCGATAACATTATACGATACAGAAGGAAAGGTGTTCGTACTAGAGTATGCGTAAACTGGAGCTGGTGGGGGTCATCCCAACATAAGGTTGGGCATAGTGTATATCAATGAATAAGAAAGATTATTTTAACGCACAAACAAATCACTGTTGGCGAACAACCCGCACAAAAGCAAGTGCTGTAAGTTGAGCGCTACCGGTCAAGTGGTTGAAAGCGTGTATAGTACTGCTTCGTGTACGCTTCAACAATCTCCTGCGTTGACTCGGGAAGATCCTCGACGAAGCGACCTGAGTGCATGAAGCACGACTGACGCTGCTGTGGTTTGAAAAATGCTTACCTGGGGAACCTGCGAACAGTGCTAGGGCAGGTACAACTGTGTTCGGTGGAATGATAGTGTTGTCCGCGATTTTTGCACAGTCTTTGATTATCGTAAACTTTCCCTGCGAAGGAGATAAATGCTGGAATTCTAATAAGCGAGAGAGCACGTACGATAATGCAGTTCTTGCCAATCTCGACGTTGTTTCCGATGGTTGCTGCCTCGACAACGCTGTTCGCACCGATATGAACGTGATCCCCAATTTTCATCGGGTAATAGTTGAAAGCACCCCGATAGGTCTTGTATGGAGGCCTAAAATGGCGGGACAATATGAACCAAGAAATTAAATAAAGACAGTGCGAACACACCTCATTATACATCCTTCGCCAATGAGGCAGTACCTGCCTAGAGATATCACGACGGCATGTCCAGGACCAGACCTCCTGAGGTCGCCCCGAATGATGGCACCGCTGGCTATGATAGTTTTTCCACCAAGGATGATATTCTGGGGACCCGCGATGGTGGCGCGTCGTGATACTTTATTGCCAGTGTCCTGGACGGTTCTGAACACGTTTAGCAGTCGCTAATTTGAGAAACAGGTGACGGTATGCAGACCGTTTCGATGAACTCGGCTTTTGAGTAGTATATTGGAGGATCCATGATGGTTTATCAAAGCTGAGCTGCAAATCTTCCGACTACATACTTCAAGTTATGTCCGGCATACTCCTTCGTCGTTGCCGGGGAAGAGTTCCCTTCCTTGCGTTCTCTCCGTGCCAACGGCTACTTATAAGACCCTTGACCTACTCTCTGTTCCCTCGGAAAACAAATCACTCTCCACTTCCCTGTGCTCGACACGCGTCAACCACCTCTGAAGCGTCTTCAACCACTGGCGACATCTATCATGGCCCCTTATCTGCAACGTTTAAGCGGCTCAAGATATTCTCTCTGAGCTCTCTGGGGCTGTCAATAACCTTGGCACCGTTCATGTTCTTGGTAGAATCAAGTCTGCCATTTCCCGCCCGGATTGCCCTTGCTTCAATAGCAATTGGCACGTCCGGCCTCAGCACGGCGTTGGTTAGCTGGTGTGGGAGCCCGTATGTCTACACTTTGAAGCGTCTCACGACGAGCGATGGTCGCGAGGGACTCGAATTAATCACGTCTTCACTCATGATGAAAGCCAGAGTGACGAGGGTATGTTCGTGTCCACTGAAAGTTTGCAGAATGCTGACGAGAGCCGGCGTCGTTTGTTCTCTACAGGTGTATGATCCCTATTTTTTGATCGAAACGAGACGACCGTTCGCGAAATGGGAATTAGCAAAAGAGCTCACTCTACCACCCGAGAGATCTCTAGACTCAATCGTTCCCGGTAAAGAGGAAACGGTAGCGGAAACACTGGACCATGATGGAAATATCCTTGGTCGCTGGATCGTACAGTGGGATGAGAAAGGCCAAGGGAAGTGCCACGAAGCTGGGTCTGTGATACGGTACGTTCCTTCGATAGCACCCATTCATGATATTCGCTCAGTCGTCTGTTTAGGCATTTCAATGTCCACGAAGAGTTGCTTTGTAAGAGCTCGTGAAGGGCCTTGCTCATGCCATGCCTAGAGGTGGTCTCATCACCCCATGAGGAGTGTTGCGAACATCATTCTTTACCGAACACTCTACCAATTTACGAGTCAAATAGTTCTCTACATGAGAATCTGCATTTAATTGGGTATCTTTACACTCTTCCCCGCTCTCGAAATCATTCAAGGTTCTGTTCTGGATAGAAAGATTTCATGGCAGCCCTATCAAAGGTTTGCCCAAAGGTTCATAGCTTGGCTTTCAAATCCCGTAACCGTGCATGCTGCAGGCTCTCATCTGGTCCGATATCAGTAATGGAACTAATGATGAGAGCAGAGAGAAGCTCACAATTACTGTTGTAGAGCCTGTCCCCAGGCACTGCAACGACATGAGACTTGAGGTTGGAAGCGTCTACCATTGATGGCACTACGTCTTGAATAGTTTTTGCCCCGATGAGACGCATGTTCATCTCGAATTCGTCCTTGTCGAGGAATTAGAGAGAATGTATTGAGGTGACAGAAAAACCGTTCCTTACATGTAGGATTCGTAGGGCTTTCTCTACGCCATCTTGGCCATAAGCGGAGAACGCATACAGGAACGGTCTCCCTACGCCGACTACGAGAAATCGGACTGAGTTCGATCAATAATATGCATCCGATAAAGCGTACCAGCAGTAGCGCCAAGGGCAATAGCCTTGAGGACATCAGTAGCTCTTCGAACACCGCCATCGACAAATAGTTGGAACTTGTCGTTTGGAAACTTGACACCCCTTTTTTTACGAAGCTTTTTGACCACCTCAACCAGGACTTCTATACCTGAAGGGGCAAAGTCTAGTTGACGACCGCCATGGTTTGAAAGGACTACGCCTGCTAGGCCACGATCGTATGCTTCCAGAGCATCCTATAAATCATCAGTCCTTTTCTTTCAAGGCCTATTCCAGCACAGCTAACCTCCCAGCACTGCACTCCCTTCAAGATTAAAGGCACTTGGAGTCACGTTAGTTTATGTCCGGACTTGAGTATAGTTTAATGGGCTCACTTCGAGTGATGCTCTTGAACCAATCGAGATCACCCCAGTTAAGACTAGGGTCAATGAAAGACTGGGATACTAACATTTCAGCAGAGGGACAGTGATAATTCAATTATCTGGACGTACGCTAATCGCTCTCGCTGCTCCTTGAGACCTATCAATGTTTGATGTCCCTGATCTCGACATTTCAGAGGGATCTTCATCCTCAAATTTCATTCTCATATCCTGGTCAAGGTAAAGGTCTGATGTAACGATCAGGGTTGATGTATCATCACCTTCTCTCGACGGCCAAGTTGTGGTGCATCTACTGTGATGAACAGACCTTTGATACCGCGCTTCTCCGCATGTTGCACTAGTTGTTGAGTGATTTTTCTGTCGCGCTGGACATATCTGATTTAAACTGTAGGCGGTAAATATATAACAGGAACTAATATACTCACAGTTGAAGGAATTGTACTTGTCCAGGCTGAGCGGCATCGACAAGTTCGTCAAATGAACAGGATGACAGTGTCGGTATCTAACGGGGGTTCAGTTTTTTCTCGTCTGGAATGAGATTCGTTTTTACCATTTGGATAACTCCGTGTTTGGCAGCCGCGCGGGTGAGGTTTAGTTCACCGTCAGGATGGCCAAGTTTTCCTAAAGCAGTTGCTGTCTAAACAAGTTAGAAAAGTCTTCCACGGCACAGTGAGATTCGTGTATTTACAATGTATAGAGGCATACTGGACTTCTGACCCAGAATGGTTGTCGACCAATCTACCTGGCTGACATCACGAAGAACGCGTGGTCTGAACCAGACTCTACAAACACCGTCAATGAAGAAAAGAAGAATGTAGCATCGGCGTAGTCACCTATGATATGCGAGATGATTCTCCCTATTTGTAATTTCGTCGTCTGCGGCAGAGGAATAGTATGCCCATGCCTTTTCTGGCATGACTAGTTTTCCAATAGCCTGTAGATGCTGTAAGCGTTGTGTGTGGAACAAGTGAGTATGGAGGTAAGCACCTCGAAATCGTGAAGATTCAATATTTCATCGAGTGGTGGTCTTCCCGACATTCGTTCTTGACGAGCTTTGTCTTTGTCCGAAATGACGACCTCGACCTTTTGTACTGTGTTGGGGTCGACGGGACCTAGACTTTTCCAGAGTGGTTACCCTTCGTTTCTTAAACATTACTTTTTTCTGCTCACTGCTTCTCTGGTGCAAGGTTCTTCGTTATCGCATCTGGTGGATGTATTGGTTCGTATTCCTGCCTGTACTGGGATGTAAGAAAGCACGGGGTATGAGAATTGTTTCCGCTCACGTAGCATCTTTCCCGGCGTATTTGAGTATTATTTTGCTACCACCTTGATGCAAGATTAGCAGACGCCAGGGAGCAGAAGGGGTTACATGCCTGGATGGTCTGCGAGCAATGTCAGTCAGTACTCTTAGTAGATATGTTCAGCAGATTGTGCTCATACCGTCAAGGAAATCGGTTACGTCGTATACTTTGCCTTGTTACAGAGTGAATGGCGGAGAAAGTGTAGGTGTGTAGTGATTCTCACCATGAACAATGATCCAACAGCTCTCTCGACTGTTGTGTTTGGCAACCTCTTGCCCAGAGATGAGAAATTGGTCTCCTGCACCCATGAGGCTCCGGTTGAGGTTCTCTGAGAACTGAGTGCATTGTCAATTGATTATTTATAGTGATCAGCCAAGTTCATCATGATGCCGTCACGGAACCCCG
Source organism: Amanita muscaria Koide BX008 (assembly GCA_000827485.1). Lineage (NCBI taxonomy): Eukaryota > Fungi > Basidiomycota > Agaricomycetes > Agaricales > Amanitaceae > Amanita > Amanita muscaria. The sequence continues at coordinate 166,959 of KN818227.1, forward strand.
GCGGGCCCATCCCGGCGAGCTCACGCATCTGACATCATCGCCAACTCATGTTCGCACAACGCCAAGACGTCGACGCCGCCATTCGTCAAACTGACAACGACGCTGCCCTCGCGCGGGTCTCTGCAGTACGCAAGGGCTATCTGAACGACCCATTTGTCAAATTCCTCGTCCCTCGCGCTCACCTGCAACCTCCGCGTCCTCCTCTTATCAATATCGGCACTTTCGTGCGTTCGACTGCCATCGACGATCTTGTGTTCCGCTGGCTGGACATAGCAGAACGCTTGGGCCAGAAATGTCAGATCGTGAGCCTTGGGGCTGGTAGTGATACTCGATTCTGGAAGATTGCGGTAGGGAACTCCGTTCCTTCGGTCCGAATATATCCTCATGGAAGGGCTTATCAGATAGACAGGCACTCGAAAGGGTAGTCTAGCACGGTATATTGAGGTAGATTTTACAGAGGTAACTACAAAGAAGGCTATGGCTATCAAGAAGAGCAACGATCTAAGCACGGTGCTGGGTGTTTCCACGCTAGGTACGTGTTCAAACCATGCTGCTAGCTTGACTTGCGCCTGATGTGCTCCAATAGCGCAAGGAGGGACGGCGCTACACTCACCAGTTTATCACCTGATCCCTGGTGATTTGCGGCTTCCACCATCAGAAGCGGTGGGGAAATCGCTGTCAAGTCTGTCGTCCCAAGATGGGTTACCGCTTTTGTCGCCTTCATTGCCCACGTTGCTACTATTTGAATGTGTTCTGGCTTACATATCGCCCGAAACCTCGGCAGCCCTGCTCCAGTGGTTTGTGAACTATTTCAGGGGTGGTGTACTCGGATGTGTTGTGTATGAAATGTTTGGCCTGAATGATCCCTTTGGAAAGGTGATGATGAACAACTTACGGGTTCGTGTCTCTTCAGCTGTGCATCGAGGGTACACTTGTGTAATAAAAGCAGGAAAGAAATGTGACTTTGATAGGAGCTGAGCCATTTACCACGTTGGATTCATTGAAGAAACGGTTCCACGACGTTGGTTTTCATTTCGCCAATGCAATAACATTGAAGGAAATCCGGAAGAACTTCATCAGACACGAGGAACTTGAACGGTAGGCGATTTAATCAACATGTAACGACACGAGGTGATATTATGTACAGGGTGTCACAGCTTGAACTGCTGGACGAAGTTGAGGAGCTAGATCTGGTTCTGGACCATTACGCTATCAGCTGGGGTCTTGTTCCGGGCCAAGATAATGGGTGGAAAGAATGGGGCCTAGAAGAGAAGGTCAGACGGGGAGAAGACGGAGATGACTAAGGATATCAGAGAGAAGATTTGACAATCATTTTTTGGCACATCAAACACGATGCCCAATATCAAAGATTCAAATGCAAAGATACGAAAGCTATACATCATAAGAGTCAGGGTGGCCTGGACAGACTGACCTTGAGTAGTGAACGAGTGAGCGTGAGAAGAACTGCAAACAAATATGTATTTGTTTGTTGTTTGTTTCCCTTGACCCTTGTCCTTCCTTGCAGGACAATTCACTCAACGCCGGATTGCTACACAGCGTCCGTTGCTTTCTCTCTTAGACTTCTTCCTCGCCTTCTCCAGCTGCTTTCAAGCCTGCTGGCAGGTCATTCCCGACGACCACCTCACCCTCCATCTCAATCGTCTCAATCAACAAAAAAAAGTCCCTGACATTTCTTCTCCCAAAATTCGTCCGTTTTTTCTCCTATTTTTTCTCTCCATTCCCCCGTCTGATCAGTCTTTTCCATAGAATGAGCAGATCTGCAACTACTGCATCCAAGTTAAGCCAACTTCCTTCAAAGTCAGCTTGGTCCAAAGGACCACCGCAAACAGCGTCGGCGCCTTCTCCACGTTCCCAGTCTCCTGCCCCGTCTGCTCAACCACAAACGTCACATTCAAGAAGACCGAGTGCACTTGGACAGGGCGTATCCGTTAAAGATGGTGTCAGTGTACCCCGTAATAACGTAGGGGCTGTGAAACAAGGCATGGTCTAACCCTGACCCCATTTTTTGGATTCGACATTTACTGTCCGACTAGGTACCGCCGTGACTTTTGGTTCAATAGATGATGTTTCTGCACCTTTATCAACCCCACCTGCAACGGCACCGCCCGTAAAATCCGAAGGAGTCAAGCCCTTCGGAACGGTGCCGAACACTCATATGAATGGGAAAGCCTCGGTTGCTTCCCGACCAGTAGCAGGTCCATCAACCCCCACCCCTTCCACATCGATATCTTCAGCATCGGCTTCAACTTCGTCTATGCCTGCCACTCCTGTTTCTGCGACACCTCCTCCAAAATCCAAATTTGACGTTCACAAGCTCTTCCAAAATCCTTCATCTCAGCCGTCAAATTCCTCGACATCAACTGAGACTTCATCTCCTGCCACCCGACCGTCTCCTCTCCCTTCACAGACTTCTGTTAATCAGCCAAGTCAGCATCCACCTCCTTCAAATCAGTCGTCGTACACTCCTTTTGTCCCTAATCCACGTCCTCAACAACCACACCAACAACAAAATTCTGGCCCTGGCAGTGGACCACCGCCTCGTTCTGCATATCCCCGCCAGCTAAATGGTACAGGTCCTCGGTCACAACCAGGGCCAAATGCCAGCCCTTCACAAGTACCTCCTGCAATGTCTAGCCCACGTCTTGGGGCACATCCTTCCGCAATGCCTCCCCCTCCCCCTCCTCCGATGAGCGCTCAGATGCAACCTCCAGTACCTTGGCCAGGTTACTATGTCAGTTATGTTTGTCGATCTTTCTTTCTCCTGTCTGATTCATATATTACAGTATCCTGGCGCAGAGCACCAGCACCAGCACTACATGCAAACGTATCCGGGTTGGAATTGGGCACCACCACAAATGTCACCCGCAACACAGCATCCACACCAGCATCCACACCAGCACCCTCCGTCCGGCCCCCATACATCTGGCGTTCCTATGTCTCCACGCACGCACGCACCGCCACTGCAAAGCCCTGGGACTCCTACCCTTGCGCATGCAGCTCCGGTTCCTGTATCTCATCCTCCTCCGCCAATCTCACATGCTCCTTCAAGCAGTATGAGCAGCATGTCGTCCCCACCCCCAACGCCGGCAAGCGCTCTTCCAGCTGGGCGCTTGAATGCCAACTCAAGTGCGTTTGTTCCAGGAGGAGCAGCTCCTCATAAGAAAGTTGTTCTAAAAAATGAGGACGGGATTGAGGTCAACTTGGAGACTCTTACGATCAAGGCTCCTCCGACGCCGTCGGTAACCGCCAGACAAAATTTACCCGCGACGCCGACGAGGAAGGCAGCACCCATCCGTATAGAGACTCCGGAACAGCGACAGAAGCGGTTGGAGGAGGAAGAACAGAAGGAGAAAGAGGCCAAAGCCAAGGCTAGTGCGGAAGAGAGGGCAAAGAGGGAGAAGGAGGAAGAGGAACGAAGAAAAGAGGAAGAAGACAGGAAAAAGAAAGAGGAGGAAGAACGGAAACAAAAAGAGGAAGAAGAAAAGGAATGCCTGAGGAAGGAGGAAGAAGAGAAGGAACGGCTGAGGAGGCAAAAGGAGGAGAAAGAGCGGCTGAGGAGAGAAGAAGAGGACAAAGAAAAACTAAGGAAAGAAGATGAAGCAAGAGAATTGCTCCGAAAGGAGGAGGAGCAGAAGGAAAAGGAGCGCCTGAGACGTGAAGAAGAGGACAAAAGACGCAGGGAGCAAGAAGAGCAAAATCGTATTGCTGAGGAGAAGGCGAAAGAAGAGGAAGACCGCCGTAAGGCAGAGGAGGATCGGGCCCTCAAGCAGAAGCAAGAAGAGGAAGCCAAGGCACAAACGCCGACAGTAGATGATGCTGCCGAGACCGAGGAACAGGCAAAGGAAGATGAAGTAACGCAAGAGCCTGAAGAAAGGGAACTTCCCAGCAAGGATGACGCCAAGGAGCGATCGAGGGAAGCCCTCCGTATAGACACGGCCCTGTCGGAGAAAAGGCGTCCAGGACCTCTTGATTTGTCAGGTACTAGACCGCCTCCTTCTCCTCTTGCCCTCGCGCGGCCGCTGGGGAACCTCGATAGTATTACATACCCCAAAGGCATCAGCAGTCCTAAACCTGAACTCAACGTCGGTGCCAAGGAAGGCAAATTCAGGTATGCCATGTTCAGTTCAATGGCTACTACTGTAACAAGCCGATGTTGTACAGATATGATCGTGATTTCTTGATGCAGTTCATGTCCATCTGCAAGGAAAAACCGGATTCCCTGCCTCCATTGGACGCTATCGGCTTGGAACCTGTGGACCCGCTGTCGTTAACTCGTGGTGGATCTGGCCGTCACCGACAACTTTCAGGGACATCTGCTCCATCACGGCAAGCGTCGATCGGTAGTGGGCTCCCGGGCGGTGCTCCCAGAGGTCAATTCCAAAGCATGGGTTCATTCACGACAACGCCTAGCAAGCTACACTCTGAGCGCTTCGAGGCACCAGGCAACCGCTCGGTATCTATGAGCGGTCCTAATATGCCTTTCCGCAACCCGCCGCTCCAAAGGACAGCAAGTCAGGGAGGTGTCGGGCCTATGCAGAGCCATAGGACACGCAGCAAACGTGGGGAGAAGAGATCTGATGCGGGCAAACCTGGTGTAGGGCCTCAAGCTCATGGACCTGCTTATGGTCATCAATATGGTGCCTTTCAAGGTCCCAATCTTGAGCCTGTTGCTCCATTACAAATGGCCGAAAATAGATGGGACAGGAGATCATTCCATAACAACGATCCTGACTCGCCAGAAGTTGTCGATAGGAAAGTCAAGGCTCTTCTCAACAAGTTGACGATGGAGAAGTTTGATTCCATCTCCGATCAAATCATCCAATGGGCAAACAGATCTGAGAACCAGAAGGACGGACGGACTCTCATTCAAGTTATCCGCCTCGTCTTCGAAAAGGCTACAGATGAAGCTACGTGGTCAGAGATGTATGCCCGCCTCTGCAGGAAGATGATGGAACAGATCAGCCCAAAGGTTCAGGATGAAGGTATCAAGAATTCCGACGGCAATCCTATTACTGGTGGACAGCTGTTCCGCAAATATCTCCTCAACAGATGTCAGGAAGATTTTGAACGTGGTTGGTTTGCTAAAGAGGCGACCGCTGCGGCTGCGGCCTCCAAGGCGGCGGAAGACCAAGCAGTCAAGGCGGCAAACGAAACGAACGAGTCTGGCGAAGTAGCCCTATATTCTGACGAATATTATGCTGCATCAAAGGCCAAGCGTCAGGGTCTTGGCTTGATCAAATTCATTGGCGAGCTGTTCAAATTACAAATGTTGACGGAGCGCATCATGCACGAGTGTATCAAGAAGCTGCTTGGTAATGTGCAGAATCCCGAGGAAGAGGAGATTGAAAGCTTATGCAAGCTTTTGTCGACGGTTGGTGCCTTGCTCGATACGCCAAAGGCCCGCGCACATTTGGACGTGTACTTCCAAAGAATTCAAGAGCTTAGCAAAAATGTCAATCCGCGGATGCAATTCATGCTACAGGTTAGTAAGCTTGTTCTTCGGCCTACTGAGTAGATTTTGATTAGCATCAAGGATCTTCTCGAGTTGCGTGATCGCAAGTGGCAAGCCCGGAATGCTGTTGCTGCACCTGCTACAATTGCTCAAGTCCACGAAGCGGTGGGTTGTATCATCTATCCTTGCGACTTTATAGTTGACATGGTAACGTAGGCTGCGAAAGAAAAGGCTGACAAGGAGAAAGAAGCTACGCAGCAACGTCTCAGCATGTCTCGCGGCGGTTCTCGACGAGGAGGACCTCGAGATGACCACCCTCAAGCTGACGGATGGAGCAGTGTCTCGCGCGCCGCTGCACGAGCTGGCGATCTATCTCAATTTGGTAGAATCAGCAAGCCCCAGCCTCCCACCACGTTCGGGCCCAGCAGTGTGTTTGCAGGCAAGAAGGATCTCAAACGTGAACCCATATCGAGGACGAACTCGAGTTCCAACATGTTTTCAGCACTACAAGAGGCTCAACAAGAGTCTAACAAAGGTAGTTGATATCCACAGAAGACACAGCGTGTACTGATTTTCGATAGCCGCAGATCAACCATTGCACCGCAAGAAACTCGTACTTCAACCTCGTACCAAGCCGGCGGAAGAGCCAACCCCTCCTCCCGAAGAGAGCGTCACCCCATCATCCGAAGAGGCATCACCAGTCTCCGCGTTGACTGAGGAAGCCGCCGATGCAAAGATCTCTGAAGACGTCAAGGAATTCTTCAGCATTCGGAATTTGGACGAAGCTGAAGTCCACTTCACCGCTCTGCCATCACAACACCATCACCGACTTGTGAACAAGCTTGTGTCCAGTGCTGTCGAGTCCAAGGAGCGTGATGCAATGCTCGTAGCAGATCTATTCAAACGGGCCAACAGCAAGGGAATGTGCTCGTCCGATGCACTTGAAGAGGGGATGACACCTACAGCAGAAATTATCGAAGATATAGCGATTGATGCTCCGAAAGCGTGGTCATTGTTTGCGACGATGGTCAAAGGTGCGCAATTCGATGAAGAACATCGGACGCGGCTTGCTTCGAAGACTGCGGACAGTGACCAACTTCTTGGTCTCCTTTCTTCATGATAGATTACTTTTCCACATATCCTAATATCGCATTGATTGCATCTAGTTCTAGTACTCCTCGTTATTTTCCCCCCTACATATGCCTGTTGTTTTTGTACACGCCGCCGCCTTTATTTAACACACGTACGCACTCCTTTGCAGCATTGCCATGTCGTTCACATTGCATTTCAGAGTAACATGACCATTTCAATAGTCCTAGATGTCATTGAAGGTATTATAATACACGACCGTCTTTTACACGACACTCGTCATGAGATGACTGCCAGTGTAGTCGGAAGTAATGATGAATCGATGATGATACTACTTTTGCTTTACAATTACATAAATAAAATCTTCTCCCGAAATTTGATCCATCATTAAAATCTAAAGTAACCATGGTGATAATGAAGGTAAGATCTGCAGACCTATAGTTTTACTGATTCAAAACCGAGATTATGCAGGAGGCCGAGTACGAAAGTACGAACAGGAGAAACGAAGAATCTACACTGCTTAATTGCTTGGATTATGGATGCAATTCCCGCAAAACTATTTCATTAAGGGTTAATGGACACATACTAGTTGCACGGCCAGTAAGCGCTAGTAAGCACGCATGCAGGCGCTGTTTGTCTATGTGGATAGGCTTCTTAAAACCAAGGGCGCCTAATATCTTCCCCTGGACCCGCTTTGTGAAAATGGCAAACAAAGGGAAGCCGTTCAGCGACAGCGACGTGGCCTACCCAAGAATTACGTTCCATGCTCCAGGAAGGACTTTTGATAGGTTGCTCGAAGGTTAGTGACCCCAAATCTTATGGATCGAGAGCTTAATTATTCTTATCGATAGAGAGTTCGTTGTCAGATCTCAAGGAGACAGTTGGAAAGAAACTTGGCCTCGGATCAGGATCTGTGGTTCAGTTCGCGCAGCTTCGTAATGGACAGCTTGTTGATCTGGTGGATGGTGAGCGCGCTCGTCACCGCATCTAACTCGTTGTTTCAACGCTTCACGTAGAGAATGACTTTGACGCCTTTTGCGCTGTTGCGCACAAGCAAAGTCACGCCACTCTGCAAGTGGTGTTGACAGAGAACTCCATTGCCGAGGACAGCAGCGTTGACGCCAAGGGCAGTGGCACGTCGCCCCTACCTCCAACGCCGGCAACCGCTCTTCCAGGTTATAGGCGCTTGAATGCCAACTCAAGTACGTCTCATCCAGGAGCAGCGGCTCCTCGTACGAAAGCTGTCCGTATAGAGCCTCCGGAACAGCGGTTGGACGAAGAAGAACAGAAGGAGAAAGAGGCCAAAGCCAAGGCTAGTCCGGAAGAAATGGCAAAGAGAGAGGATGAGGAAGAGGAGCGAAGGAAGGAGAAGAACGAGGAGGGAGGCAATTCTCCAATCTCGGATGCTCCTTCAGGTAGTATGAGTAGCAAGTCGCCCCTACCTCCAACGTCGGCCAGCGCGCTTCCAGGCTATGGGCGCTTGAATGGCAACTCAAGTACGTCTGATCCAGGCGCAGCGGCTCCTCGTAAGAAAGCTGTCGTGAAAAACGAGGACGATATCGAGGTCAACTTGGAGACTCTTACGATCAATGTTAGTAAGACTCCTCCGCCGTCGGTGGCACCTCCTTCACGCCTTACCTTGGTAAGACCGCTTGAAGACCTCAGTGCTGTCACATACCCCGAAGGCATCAGGCGTCCTAAACCTGAACTCAATATCGGCGCCAAGGGAGGCAAATTCAAGTTTGTCGCCATCAGTCTACTACTATCACTAACGTATATTAATATATACAGATATGATCCTGATTTCTTGATGCAATTCATGCGTGTCTGTGAAGAAAAACCGGTTTTTCTGTTTCCACTGGACGCTTACGGTTTTTACGGTTTGGAACCTCTGCGCCAGCCTATGCCGAATCACAGGACACGCAGAAAACGTGGGGAGAAGAAGTCTAAAGCGAGCAAAGCTGCCACTGCTGCTGTAGGGTCTCACCCTCCCAATCTTGAGCCTGTCGCTCCATTGCCGATGACTGAAAACAGATGGGACAGGAAATCATTCGTTAACAACGATCCTGACTCGCCAGAAGTTATTGATAGAAAAGTCAAGGCTCTTCTCAACAAGTTGACGATGGAGAAGTTTGATTCCATCTCCGATCAAATCATTCGATGGGCAAACAGATCGGAGAACCAGAAGGA